>CM033282.1:9230136-9525136 GCA_019343175.1 Oedothorax gibbosus | reverse complement strand
TTTATGCGTCAGGTATGTTGATGAAAAACATGCAAACTAAGGAAGATTTTCTCGGCTTTGTTCTATAAAAGATTTAACTGGTGCAGGTCTTACTGCAACTATATTGGAAACACTAATAAAACTTGGCTTTGACTTAAGCAAACTGCGTGGACAAGGCTACGACAATCCAACATGCGTGGAGAATTTCGAGGAGTCCAGGCTTTAGTCAAGGATAAATTCCCCAAAGCTCTTCTCTATACACACATTGCGTTTCTCATTCTTTAAATCTCTGTGTATCGGACTCAACTAAAACTCAAGGCATCCGAAATGCACTTGGAGTAATTTCAGAAGTGTGCGATTTTTTTCATAGGTCGGCTAAACGAAGTACTATTCTTGCCGATAAAATAAAAGAGTTGAAACCGAAGGCGAAACAAACAAAACTGAAAACACTCTGTGAAACTCGTTGGGTCGCGCGCCATGATGCAGTTCTAATGTTTAAAGAATTCATTGATCCTATAATAGCTGCATTAGAACAAATTGAGAGCCTTGCTGCAGGCGATTCTTCAAAAAAGGCCCACATTCTTTTACAAAGCGTTTGTAATTTTCCTTTTATCATATCTATATGCGTCGCAAGTAAACTTCTTGGTTTCACTGTTAACTTATCCGAATATCTCCAAAGTAGCCATATTAATCTGACACATGCCCTAGACGAAGTTTCTGAAACACACAACATGCTACAAGAAGTTAGAGAGGAGAACGAAATCAAGTTTCAACACCTTTTTGTAGAAGCTGAAAACATAGCAAAGTGTAACGCAGTGGTGGATCTAGCCATGGGGCCCCCCCCCCCCTCAAGCTCTGTTGACCGTCTTTTTTTATTTTTGAAAACAAAATTAGGACAAAATTTTAAATTTATCTTCTTTTTCAACCAAATTTTTTGATAAAGCGTTAGAGCAAATAACTATTTATACAGTTTATAAAAAGAGTATTCAACTGTTGGTGCCGATTTATTTTTCATTTGTTTTGTCGGTTTTTTTTATGAGTTCGCAAATCTTTGAAGGTCACAATAAAATGAAGAAAAGGAATAGCGAAAACTAGCCAATCACAAAATTCCGCGCGAATAAGATTTGGGAATTTTTTTTATTTATATAATTTATAAAACAATTGCAATGAATACTATTTATTCAACTTTTAGTTTGAAGGTCTCAGCCCCCCCCCCCCCCCCCCGAAAAAAATCCTGGCTAAGCCCTTCTACTATAGAACTTTTTTTGTCTGGGCCGGTGTTTACTACCCAAACTACATTTCGTGAGAGTCCTCCTTGTGTAAAGCAGCCCCTTAAAGCTAAATGGAACCAGCCAGTGTAAAGTATTCTAAAAACTAACAGGAACACGGTTTTTCTTATCTCTTAAGTCATAAATTCCCCATCCCCAGATGGTTGCAAAAAACTTTGCTTACACTTTGTAGCGGCCTCAGTAACCCCAAGTCTACCAAAAAGTTCCCCAAAGTGAAGATGAGGAGATCGAATTTGCAATTCGCAGCATCGACGCGGAGCCTCCTTTCTGCACATCAAAATAGTCCTAAAAGGAAATATCGTTTGTGGGTTCAGATGTGAGAAAAAGCTCGGAATAGTCTATAGCTGGAGATGAGTTATTTTGGTTTTTATACTACTGCTTTCGTGTAGTTTTAAATTACGACGCCCGTCGCCAATAGCCCTCGTGTAGCTCTAGTGCGACGATAATTCAAACTAAACTAAACTACTGTTTTCGTTGTTAACCACATTACTGTGGGAACACAGTGGTAAATTAGAGCCATCTAGTCTGGATGGTATATTGAGGTTGTGCGTGTGGTGAGCCGCCACAACTTTTTACACTTAAAAGTGTCGTTGGGTGGGGGTCAGGAGCGGCAAAGCTGTCTAAAAAACGACAAATTATTAAGTGAGGATTGTGGTTGCTGATGAGAGTTAACACAACTATGGAGGAGAGGGGATGAGGTTTTAACCCCTGCCTTTCGCTACGCCACTGCAATTCAAAATGCTTAACAATTTTTAAAAATATAACGTAAACTGTTGAAACATTGACTTAAAATGAACGACCTACGAAGACAACCAATTACAATAAAGTTGAGGTTACTTATCGACGATCTTAAGCCCCACGTCACGGTTTTTAATTTATAAAGAATCCTTTATTTCTTCTCACGAGGGGTCAACTACTCAACTCAACTCATATGTTGATTTGATGTCGATACGTTTTTTGCTTTGACGGGACGGTCTGTAAATGAGTAGATTCTGCTTTCTGGTATTCTAATAATCGTTTATGTGGCAGTTGTGTTTTATCTTTAATTTAATGAAATAAAAGATCAACTATTTTGCTATAATGGCTCTTCGGAAAGTCAAAGGAAACCTGGAAAGAATTTTTGATAAAAATTTAATGGACTTGGTTCGTGGGATAAGAAATAATAAAGATAACGAAGTATGTCATGTTTCAGTATCAGTTAAATCAATTTTATATAAAAACATAAATAAAACTCTGCCATATTTATTTTTCTAGAATTTTAAGAACATATTTTAACAAATAAACATATTTTGCATTCTTATAATCCAAAAGTTATAAAAGTAAAGTATCCGAAAATAATAAAATTTATACATTTCATTTTGCTGTACAGTATCAATATTTAGTTAAGATGTTTAATTATCTGCAAAGCCCTAGAGTACGACGCCCGTCGCCAATAGCCCTCGTGTAGCTCTAGTGCGACGAAATTCAAACTCAACTAAACTGCAAGGCCCTAGTGTTCTAGAAAAGCTCTAAATAATATTAGTGTAGTCACTGATAAAACAAACAAGGCATTGATAGAAAATGTATGGATTGCAATTGATTTTAGTTTAAATGCAATAATACCTTGTCTACCTGAGTTAATAAATTATACTTTTTTATGTTTTATTAGACTAAATACATTGCACAATGTATTGAAGAAATAAAGGAAGAGTTACGGCAAGAAAATATATCTGTGAAATCAAATGCTGTAGCCAAATTGACATACGTAAGTATTTCTCAAGATTTGAATATTGAATGAATTTGATCGAAGATTTTACTCAATTTAGTTCTTAAAAAAGAAATGCAGGCTGAAGTATACATTGACACCTGGCAATTTTGTTGCCAATCTGGCAACCCCGCCAAATTCAGTTTTATGGCAACGACGAAAATTTGATGAAATCGCCAAACTGCAAAATTCGCCAATTTTAGCAACTTTTCCCATTGTTTTTTCGCCAAAAAACCTGAGATCTGAAGTTCGGCAACCTTGTAGGTTGTTATTTTTTTTCCGACTCCAACGGTGCACCGGCACGTGAATCTGAATCTTTATTTTTTAATCTATTTAAATCTTAATTGTTTTATTTAAAAGTAAAGATTTTTTTGTGTAGATAGATTTTTAATTCGATGTTTAACTTTTTAAAATGATTATTTTTCATTATTTTTTCCCTGCACTTGCTGTATTATGATCCACGTTTTTTATTATGGTGGTTGGTTTTGCTTATTTTTCCTGGTATGTAATGAATATTTTATTTAAAAAAAAACTTTTTTCAGTGCTTTTTTAATCTTTTTTTTACCATACTGTTTGAAAATCTTTTTAGCTATAGAAAATATTTTCCTACTAGATCAGTAAATCCTTAACATGCACATGTTTTCCTTATTTAATTCTTACTTAAATCACCAATAATAAATATTATTTAAAATAATCTACAATGGTTTAGAACGTGTTATGATTCTATTTTTTTTACATTGCTCTAGTATTAGTTAATGAGATTTTTTTTTAATTTTTCCCTGGTCTTTTTGCTGTATATTTTCGGTCTCAGCAATATATTTGGCAAGTATTTGTTGTCATTTCAGGATGTCAACAGACTTGTCTGACACCAAGTTTGTTGTCATTTTGACTTTGGCGACAATTTTTGACTTGTCGTCAAACCCGGGCGCTAAAGTGTACTTCAACCGAAATGCAGGTGAACTAAGTTTTAGTGCTTATTAAAATTTAAAACATCTTTGTTTATATGACTTAATAAACTAAACTCCTCGGCGCAACAGCCCGTTAGTGGGCCAAGGCCTAATTGGCAAATGGCAGCCGATCAAATGCAGGCTAGGGAGCTCAGAGTGCTCCATGGCGGAGAGCCAAAGAATTACTTAGCCTTAGCAGGAAAGATTCGTGCAGCTATTGGATTACTAACAGGTCACTGTGCTCTCAATAAACATCTGAGCACAATGGGTGTAAAAGATGACCCTCTCTGTAGGGCATGTCAACAGGTTAAGGAAAGTTCGTTTCACGTTTTCTGCGAATGTGACAACTACTCTGCACAAAGATTTGAGTATCTGGGGTACCATTGTATCGATGCCTGGGAGGTTGATAACTTACCAATCAGGGAAATTCTGAGGTTCATTTCAGCAATCGGCCTGCTTCAAGGTTAGTACGATGGGGTTAGTACAATAGACCAGTGGTCGCAGTGCTTGGCCCTGACGGGCCGCCCCACTCAAGCCATAAGTCAAGGGCTGCCATGCCCATTTGAGCTTACTTGACCAAGGGCTCTGGGGTGCTAAGCATGTCCCAGTTAGGTGGTGAGCCTCACGCGGAACCCCCAGTGTTTAATTCCCAAGCATGTTTGGTCTGCATTTTATCGAACCACTTTAGAGATGAAAGAATGAGTCAGCCTCGCCCAATCCGGGACTTGATCCCCAGAAGTGTGGCGTGGAAATGCGAAGCACTGCCACTAAGCCACTCAGGGGCCTATTATGACTGGGCTTGCTTGCATCTGGTATTGCCTATTGCTAATTTTTTATCCCATTAAATCGTTTTTAGTTACTTGCATGGCTGGGCGCCTAATTGCCATGACCTAGTAGGTCATACGTTGAGTTTCACAATCGACTATCCCAACATTATACCATAGGATTTTAAAGGTTATCGAGGGTCGTGTTGCCAAAAACAATTATTACATGTAGATGGCACAAAAATGCAGTTTAAAAAAATATATATTTCTACAAATTAGCTGACTTCTCTTATGAAAAATAGATAAAGTTCCAGAAGAAAATATAATTTAACTTGGGTAAAAAAAAATATTATATTATAAATATTAATTAATTTAGATAGAACCAATATATAGAGTTTTATTAATTGGTAACATATTAACTAATCAAATAAATCAAATAACTATTGCAGCTATAGGTAAACAATAAGTTCTATAATCATTGTTGACGAGCAGCAGATTATAGTACTAAAACAACAAATTTTTCAATACAGGTTAGTTTTCCTAAATTCTGAACTACAGGGAATTCTCCACAATTCTTTTTTCCACTTAGGTTTCTACTTCAATCTATTTATCCAAAACTAAAGACTCAATTTTAAAATTCCTTGGATGTGAAATAATTTTTAAAACCTCCCCCTGGGAATATTTGTTTACTAATGATTCGTCAACCTAGAAAATGCCTTGAAATGTTTGAAGGTCCCTGAAATATTAGTGAACAAACATCTTATGCCGAAATTAAACAACAGTGAATAAATATTTCCTTCATTTGTCAGAAAGTAATTAACTTTTTTTGTAATAAAGGAAACAATACTAAATGCACATTTTTAATTGGGTATTATATATCAATTTTGGAATATCATTCGCGAATAGTAGGGGGCCATGTGATATTTCACACTCCTAGTTACTTAGTTTTATTTTATGATTGACACGGTTTGTTAGTTCTAATTAGCATATTTTAAATTTATTAAGTGATTTTTGGGAGAAAAATTATACTGTGTCTGTTTAATCGTCGTAAACCAGTGGATCTATTAAGAAATGTAATTTTGCCAAGGAATCTAATCTGACATAGAATATTAAATCATACTTCCAATGCACAGAAAAAAATCGTCGCACAGTGAAGGAGATATATTCATTTACTATTAAAGTTGTCAAAAAATTGCCATTAAAATAAGTAAACAGTCACTTAAATAGAAAGGGAACACAAACGTAAATCTGTTGTCAACAGATTATTAAAAATGTATAAGATGATAAATTGGCGGTCTCGTTATAGATATCAATGATAAGGAGTACAAAATTTTTCTATAAATTGTTTACATAAAAATATTGAGAAAACTAATAAGAAATATTGAGGAGCATTTGCCTCGTAAGATTACGAGGGAAACTATGTATTTATGTTGCAGCTTCAATGAGTTTTAATCACTATGAAAGACAACATATAGTTTTCATTAGTAATCTAAAAACAATTTTTAATTTTGAAAGTTATTGATTAAACAATATGGCACCTAAAACTAGGGATTAATCATCATGATGACAATAATTTTAAATTCTGGTCAGTAAACTATTTAACAATTTTAGCATCGATGAAATTGTTAATTAGTTTACTTTCTTCTGTTTCCTTCTATGTATTTAAGTGTTTGTATATATTTCATTTGTTTTTTTGTAATGTGTCCTTGTAAGAGATACGTATACTTTGCCAACCATTGTAAACGGGTCAAGGCTAAATACAATAAAATTTAGTATCTATCTTCTGGTCAGATGAAGGTAGCTGGGTGGCCCAGTCGGTTTAGGCGTTCGCTTTACATGCATAAGGTCCCAGGTTCAGGTCCGGGCATTGCCAAAATTACTGCCGATCTATAAACGGCCCATGCAGTAAAAAATGTCCGATGAATAATACCCTGCGTAGAGGGAGTGCACATTAAATATGCTCCAATGTCCCAAGGTTGCGTACGATGTCGCCCTTAACGGTTGTGTTAGGTGCCTACTCGGGTGTGAACATTGAGCATGCATTTTACTTATTAATTATAGTATCATATAATAAATAGGCAAGGCAAAAGGTTTTAAGTTTTGATTTCAATAAAAAGGAATAATTTTCTACTTTTTAGGCTTAATTTTTAACAAAAACCAATCATATTACACTTTTTATAGTTATTTGAACTAGTGTCACGTATGGGACAAACTGAAATGGCCTACGTGACAGTGCATTTAAAATATTTTTTCATATTTTTAGTTATTTTAAACATTTGTTAAATAAAAATATAAAGCATGAAAATCAGTTAAATCAATATTTATGAAACTTAAATACAAAACCCAACTTATAGCATGCTTTAATTAATTATAAAACAATGAAATAAAAATCAAAGTATGCACTAAACATTTGTGTTAAATTTAAATTGACCCCTGTTGTTTACAACTACAGTAGAATCCCGGTTATCCGAAATTCGGCTTAACCGAAAGGCTCAGGAATTTTTGTTTGCTAAAATATGAAAAACGAACTCATAAATAATATAACGCATATATATTTAACGATACATGAACGCATAAATACACAAAAAATAAATACGTTCTTA
The DNA here is from genome assembly GCA_019343175.1 of Oedothorax gibbosus. Lineage (NCBI taxonomy): Eukaryota > Metazoa > Arthropoda > Arachnida > Araneae > Linyphiidae > Oedothorax > Oedothorax gibbosus. The sequence goes on along the minus strand of CM033282.1, from coordinate 9,517,810 downwards.
TAAAGATGGGTTTATTTCTCAAAATATGCAGTATTTATTTTTTTGCTCAATTTGGTTCGTTTTAAGGCTTACGGAAACGTTTCATAGGTCCTTTTAGGCCAATAAGAACGAGGCGAACACTCTGTGATGTGAAATTTTCTCTTCGCCAGCGTTTTTCTATGTGTGAAGCGTACGATTCCTGATTATCCGAAAATTCCTATGGAATCTCGATTAACCGAAAGTGCTCCGGTCCCGTACCTTTTGGATAAGCGGGACTTTACTGTACTGTTGCAGAGTTTTTTAGAAAATTCTGTCTATACAAAATCTTTCAATTCTTTATTATACAAAATGCAGCCAGTTGAATTTGGCCATTTATACATATTTGACGAGCTTAGAGTTTCATGTATGACAAACTTCCAATGTTATCTGGACTAGGTAATGATGTTGGCTATTTCCCCTGGGTATTTATTTTAGTCAAACATGACAACAACCCAGTCCTCTTTAAAAAGTTTCAAGCTTTCTTCAGCAGCTGGGTCTTCCCCAGCTTAGAGCTTCTTAATTGGCATTTGGTTTCGCAAGTAATGTGCCCTTCTCCCACCATATTTGCTGTTATATTTTGCTATTTTGTTTATATGTTTTAAAATTAATTAAAAAATTTAATATAAAAATATCTATATAGACAAATATTATTTCAATATCCAAAAGTTTACTTTTATCTAGAATAAGTATTCATCTATGCTAAATGCATTGGAAATAATATTCGATTTAGAATCTTATTTGGAGTTAGAATGCGTGTCATGTATGGGACATAAATGAATTGTTAAAATTGATTATTCTTACGAAATATAGATAAATTAAGAGCAAGAATCTAGATAAAGTAATTACATTTGCGAACAATTTTTTTTAGCAGAATAACAATTTATTTAGTTGTTATTGATAATAATTCAAATGTTCTCTCGCGTGTGGGACACGATTCCATGTACTTTAAATTATATCTTCCACACATAATTCTATAAAAGTTATTAAAGCATGATAAAAGTATCAATATTTACATTTTTTATGTTCCTCTAAGGATTTTGTCAAACTGAAGTTCAATGGTTGTTACGGTTCTTAGAAAATCAGCTACAAGTTGATGGGGTTAGTCTTGTCAAAACCGCAATGTTTGACTACCTGTTGCCACTCAAAAAAGTATTTAAAAAAAAATTCTTAAAATTTATGTAATTTGAAACTTTAACTGTCGAATAATACCATTATTAATTTAAATAAACAAAATTACTTTTTTCACTTTTGGTTCCCCCTTTTTTTGGGATAGCCCAATACCTTTAAAACCAAAAATGTACTATGGTAGCTTATCTTTGTGCATGGACGAATTTTCCCCAAAACATTTTTATGACATCTGGACAAGTACATATTGGAAACTTGTATATTAAATGTGAAGTATTTTAACTTTAGCTGTAGTGTTTTCTGACAGACAGTTTGACAGACGGACCAATGTTCAGGAAACCACTTTTTCAGTATCGCCATCCTTCAAAATATCTACAAAATGCGCCCTGAGCAGTCCCGGTACCAATGAATACCTTCTGGTGGAGCCATAATAACGAACGTAAACGAATGTCCAAGCAGCGACAATTCAGACTGCTTAAACTGATATATAAAAATAATTAAAGAGCGTACAAGTGCATATTAATTAGTATTGCAACTGCCACGGCAAAGAAAATTTAAAACTTGGTTTAAAATATGTTAACCGAACTATAAACAGTTGTGCCACATTAACTAGGACACCAAACAATTGACTAGGTTCTAAACGCGTTGACTAGATAATTGCACTACAGAAACTTAGGATCACCACATATAGCAGTGTGTATGGCTGGTACAAAAAATAAGCCCAACTATATGTCTAAAGCGAAATGTTTATTCACACTAACATAACAAACAGCAAGAATCCATGTTAATTGCTAACACTTAACTCAATAACAATAGACAACACAAATATACAAATTGTATTTATTTTAAAGTGCAGCTCAATAATTGCAAATTCATTTACGATCTTTGGTCTCTCGTTGCCTGCTACCAATCAACTTTAAAATATCACTTTCAAGGGCAGTTTTGATTGCTGAAGATTTCATATACTGTTCTGACCAGACAAATCTCCCTAAAACTTCCCACTTGTCTGCCGCAAATAGTAAATTTTCTTTCTAACATGAAGCACTGGAAAATCCATATTAGCAATTGATTGCCACATTTTTTATTTCAAATTTCTATGTATAACCAGGTGACATTATATTATATATTTCTCAATGCATTTCAAATAGTTGCAAAGCATTGAATGTGGTTGTGCAATCCCACAAAACAGCTGATTTTGAAGAGGATGCAGGCCATTTTATATTAATGTTTGCAAATACAAAAACTTACAGAGAACTCTCACACTGTGTTCTAAATCGTTGGATATAAGATAGAAAAGTTGAAAAGAATGTTGCCACGAGCGTTTTCAAAGATGATGCAAGACTCGCAGCAAGGATCAAAACTCATCGCTAGACGACTCGCAGGGCTGTGCAAGTGTGTATACGTGCAAGATTGCTTTTTGCAAGAAACTCATGCTACTTTTCGCTCATAGAACAAGCCTTTACATTTCACATAAAGTTTAATTATAAGATACTTTAGCTATATTGTATACATACTATCTCTTTTTACTTCAGTGTTCATTTTACTCATTTTACATTACATTAAATGATGGAATAAAGGAAAACCCACCAACTCTCTATGATGTTGAGCTGGCAATCAAAAAATTAAACCGTAATAAATCTTCTGGACCAGATGGCATTAAAGCAGAACTCATAAACATCAATGACAGTAAGCTATATAAGGAATTCATAAACTAATTTTTTGTATCTGGACACAGGACTAATGCCCACTGAGTGGGAAGAAGGGTCTGTCCTATCTATGATAATAAAAGAGTCTGTCTGTTTGTGGATCGTGAAAGACCTACTTATACTGCCCAGAAAAATTTGAAATTTTTAATATAGATTCCTTTTAATACCTACATGTGCACCTGAGGCTTATTTTTTCGTATTTGATAATTATTTTTTAAATTAATATTAATATTTTCAAAACATACGTCTCCATCTAAGAGTGAGGGACCATAACAGGGCTTGAAAACACATGGGCTGGGCCAAAACAGGGGCTTGACATCATCCGTCAAAAACTTGAAAATCCAGTAAGACAGTCGTTAAATAATGGGAATGTTTCTTATGATGTCACCCTCTCTGTACTGTGATTTCATTGGTTGTTTTCTTTCCGTACTATGTGAAACAAGCCCATTACTAAATAAATGCATCGTATTTCAAATTGTATTTTGTTTTTTCTTATCTCTATTCGTTAAATTCTTTAAATATTACTTTAAAAGTTTTCATTTGTTATTGTTTACTTTATGATTTCTACACCAACACAATTTTGATTTTAAATATATTTCAAAATTGCCTTACATTTTCGAAACAATATTCACAGTTACAATTAGTGCTTTCAATGACTTCGTAGTACGGGAGCCTGGGCATATATGGGAACAGATATGATATAATGGCCGATTTCGATTTGGCCTTTTTGCGTTACGTTGCCAAACAACAAAAATGCCTAATTGTGGTAAACATTCCATTTCATATTTCGTATGGTAAACCAACTTTTAATTTTTAGATCGCCAATGAACAGACCAGCCATTATATCATAGTGTACCGTCTAATGAACTCATGTTTCTGCCATGGGTAGCTGTATGCTGGATGTTCTAGAGTAGGTAAATCTGAAATTTTTCATATCTTGGCTCCAAACGGGAAGAGTGCAAACATTGTGTATCCGGAAGTTCTTCTACATTAATGTTTGAATCTTTTTGAGGATGAACCACTGTTTTAGGTAAATCTTGGGTAATCATTCTTATTGAAGCAGAAAACCCTGTTCCAATCTTCTTTACGTCAAATTTTCTATTGAATTAACGGGTTCCCAGCAAGGCGGGACCATACTGCTAGTATATAAAAAAGGAGACAGTCTCTCCGAACCTTTCTATACCGAGAAGGATTAACGACAAGGTGACTCCCTCTCATGCCTTCTGTTTAACTTAGCTCTACAAAAGGCAGTGAGAGATTCAGAGATAAACACCAGCGGAACCATCCAACATAGAACAGTTCAACTGCTTGCTTTTGCTGAGAAATTCGATATTATCGGTAAAAACGCTGTTGTAGACGCTTTCACATCACTTGAGATTGCAGCTAGGAAGATGGGGTTAACCATCAATGAAGATAAAACTAAGATTGCGACAAGTAAAACTGTAGATAGGGCTCCACTAAAGATAAATAACTACACATTTGAAAATGTTAAGCAGTTTAAATACCTTGGCACAATAATCTCAAGCTGCAGTGACTTAAAGCTTGAAATTAAAAGCAGACTAGCAATGGCTAATAGATGTTTCTATGGACTTAAAAGCCAACTGAAATCAAAATACATTAGCACTAAAATAAAAGTAAACCTATATAACACCCTGATAAGACATGTGGCCCTGTATGGCAGTGAATGTTGGGCTCTGAACAGGGCAGAAGACCTTTTATCTATTTTTGAAAGAAAAATACTAAGAAAGATTTTTGGACCAGTTAAACAAGAAGGTGTTTGGAGAATCGCCTACAACCACGAAATATACAAAAAGTATGGTGAACCTGACATTCTAAAGGTGGTAAAGGCATCCTGCATTAGGTGGCTGGGCCATGTGTTTCGATACGAAGACAGCTTCCCCACTAAAAAAAATAACTTTCTCGAAGATGGAAGGAAAACGGTGCAGAGGAAGACCCCCGACTAGATGGCTGGATGTGGTGGAAAGAGACCTCAAGGTGTTAGGAGTGAACCGATGGAGGGCCATTGTAGTGGACAGAGTCAGATGGAGGAGACTTGGAGAAACGGCCGTGGCCTGTAACAGGCTGTAGTGTCAAGTTAACAAAGAAGTTCATTTTACTCATTCGTTATTTACTAGTGGTATAGTTGTGTGTGTGTAATTATTATTTAAACAAATTGTAATCAGATCAAAGTTCACAAATTGTGATCACTCATCTTGATCATAATCTCGAAGTAGACTGACAATCACTTTTCACTAAACATGATGCTGTATTTCGGTGTAATTTAAAACCAAGCTATGTCTATTGGTAATCTGAAGCATTCGAAAAACCAGGGTTTCTTGTAACTTCAGATTTGTAAGTGTGGCAAGTAATTTTCAGCATAGAAACATTTATTTCAAAAGATCACTGGTTAGTGATTAGAAGCAGACAATAACTCGGAGTTTGTGTCATTTAAATAGTAGGAAACACATGTTACTTTTTCACCGCTTGAGCAAAGTTTTGAAAACAGGCCTGTATGTTTTTTCCCCTAGGTTTGTGGAGGTTAAAACTATCCTGCTCATACAACTTTCATTTTAGTAAAATAAAAATAATTAAACAATACTTTGCAATTACTCAAAACAGCAGACTTATTCCTGTCTAAATTATTCCTTGTACTGTCGAACCATTAATGATTTCTTTTTTTTATCCATATTTTTCTTTCTTTCAGTTGCAAATGCTAGGATATGACATTAGCTGGGCAGCATTTAATATTATTGAAGTAATGAGCTCTACAAAGTTCACATTTAAGGTAATTTTTTAAATAATTTTTTGAAATTGTTATTAAATTTGAATTTATTACACAAATACAGTTTGTGTGTGTGATCATACTGTTTTACCCCCTTGGCTCAAACTTTTTCACCTAGTGGTCATCCAGTTAGTATCCCAAGATTTGGGAAAGGTTGAAATAAAATAAAAGGGGGCTATGCTGAGTAAAATAACAAAAACGTTTGTTGTTGGATTGAAAAACCTCTCCCTAATGCTGCACCTATAAAAAATAGTATTGACAAACTAACCTTTACCATAATGGTTAGATTATGATGAGTAACAGAAATTATACTACGATCTAAAATTTGGAATGAGGTCTATTAGAAAAGTTTTGAAGTCAGCTCAAGATTAGCTTACGGCACAATCACAAATTCAATTGTACAACTTGGATGCTTTATTACTATTTGACCATAGTAAATAAGTGAAGGAAATTTTAAAGGGGTGTTTAGGAGGGAGGCTCACTCTTAAAGGCTTAGGACTTTTCAGGATTTATTATTACTATTTCATGCCTAAGGAGTCTTAATAAGAATGAAGATTTATTTACATACAGTCTAAAAGGTTATACCTTGTATTTAAAACTGAAGTTTATAACTTTCAACCTGGATATCGAACCCAGTTCCCTCAGAGATCTAACAGTTACACTATTAGCGCAATATATGTGTGTTCTAGTGTTGAACCTGAAACTCGAAAAAACTTTTTTTTAAATGAGTTTTTCTATAAGCAAACAATTATAAACTATTATAAGTTGTAAACCATATATTTGTTTTACTGTTTTAGAGAATTGGCTATTTAGCAGCTTCACAAAGCTTTCATGAGGATACTGAAGTTCTTATGCTCACAACTAATATGATTAGAAAGGTATTTACTGTTATGCTATGTTTTATTTTTTAGTTTCAATTAGTACTGTCATAAAAGCAGGCAATTTTAAGAGTAATTTTGAAATGTTTAACACATTTATATTCTGCATTTTCTTTTTCTATATGGCAGCTTCAAGTCATACTCGGACACTTCACATTGAAAAACCCCTTTAAAACTACTTAGCAAGTCATTATATTTTTCTTCTGCATTATTGCATTTTTAATACATATTTTGTTAAGTTTTATTTTTGATGAAATTAAGACATCCACCTATCCAATAAAAAAATAATGGATTAAGGGGGGCGATACATGTGAAAATCGATTTTTTTTATTTCATAAATAGTTAAAATAACATCTCAAAAATGTGCCTGCAAATTTTTAGAATGAAATTAGAATTATTTATTGATTAAAAACTCATTTAAATGCTTCACCTCAACTCGGCGCTGGAGGGCTTTGTCAAAACTTTAAGCACGTTTATATCAAAACTACTTTTTTTAAATTGGCAAGCAGGTTAACTCAAAGTTCTCCTTTGATGCTTATAAAATTTGGTATACGTCTTCACTACAGTATTTAATTATCTTCTAGTTGAACCTCAAAAATGCCCAAAAAAATTTAAAACAGTTTTTTAACCTAAAAACCTTTGAAAAAAGGGTTAAAAAAATCGAACTTTTTTATTCTGAGGCTTTCTGATTTACAGTTTTACAACTTTTGGGGTTTTTTTGGTTGAACCTAGAAGATGTAAGTTTTGAACATTTAAAATTTTTTTTTTTGATTTCAGATCAATTTTGGAGTAGCTAGAATTACCGCCGAATGGTACTTTTATCCGCGAGGGTCTCAGGAGATGAGTTACTATGGCTGCCATTTTGAAAAAACTAAAACAAAAAAGTCGAATTTTTGTATTTTGATGTATAATTTATAAACATACGGAATTTTAAAACGATTCATGTATTCCTTCCTTTTTAATAACGTCTCTGAAAAGCGATCAAAATTCAGGCAGTTATATGTATCGCTCCCCTTAACAATCATATCGAATGATAAAATGCGGGAATTGCTTTGTAATTTTTTTAATTGTTTGACTAGCTATATTCAACGATACATTTTGTGGTACATTTCAATCAGAAATCGTAACTTAATTGGCAGATTGAAGTTCATTATGAATTGGTTAAACTAGGCTCTGCAATCAATTATTTAATAAAAAAAGGTAAACTAACGGTCGTATTCACCATCCTCGGGTTTGATCTCTGGTTGATTCCACGAAAATGCGACATAGACATCATTTTTTAAATTCCAACTCAATTATTATTTTTTTTGTTCCAGGGGATAGAAAATAAGTCAAATTTTATGAAAATAACAAGATATAATAATATAAATGCATAAATAATTTTTTACAGTGAATAATTGTGAGACTAACTTTGAAACTGAAAATTTGTTATTTTTACCTTTACTTTGATGTCCTTGAAAGTATTTAAATACTAATATATTTTTGAAAACAACATTATTTTTTTAACGAACAGATCAATTTATGCATAACACAAAAAAATTTATTGAAAACCTTTTAATTATTTTGCTATTTCCCCCAAACTTAGTGTTAGTCTCCATGTCATGTCTGTCACGAAAAACATGGATTTTTTTTATTTTAAACAAAATCTGCTGGGTAAAAATTATTAACACTATATTTTCTCTTTTTATATCTCAAAATAAACAGTTCGTAAAAAATTCGAAAATAAATGTAAAATTTGAGCGAAATATAAAACATCAAACTTCGTCATGTCTGTCACGTTTGTCATGTCTGTCACAATTAGTTTTTTATTGCCATAATCCACATAATTAATCTTTTCATGGTCACTATCACATGTGTCACAGGTATTATTAAAGCATTAAATAAAGCACTTTATTGAGTTGAGTTGTAAAGAAATGCTGTTGCCATCTATACTAAGTTAAATAATAAGAAGAGGAAGCTGTAGTTCGAAATAAGAGGGAATTTTAAAGGATGTTTTAACTTTATTGAAACAATTTTTATACTTGTGCCATGTGAAACATATACAATCTTATAGTTTTTCCTAATTTAAAGCAAAACTTGCCAAACCGGAAACTTCCGATACAAACTGACTTCAGCAAGAACTATTCCCATATTAAGCAAGATAAAATTTAGTCTGTGCATTGGCAGAATACTTCCTCTGACATATATATTAGTATATTTTGATAGTAATTAAGCTGTTATTGTAATCAGCCATTTAGTTATTAGAAAAATTCAGGACACTTCCGGTCAACATTTTAAACAAAAATGCACGGTATTTTCAATGACATAGTAAGCTTTCAACTGTCTGGCATTTCTCAGCCTCGTCACATGGCAAGGATGTATTTATAGCATTGGTGGGACTATTAAGTGTCAAGTCCAAGAGGCTACTGGAGCTAAGAGTACAAAATGTAGAACACCATGGGAGTTTGCTGAAGCTGCGACAAAAATTTGTACTGGAATCAATGTCTTGTATCCAACCCCCCCCCCCCAAAAAAAAAAAACATTAAAACAAACCTTCATCTGCCATGGCAAGAAATTAAAACAATTCCGGGTACAAGAAACTCGCATTGTTTCTCTGATCATGTGCACTTGGCAAAATATTTTATAGTCTGACTTGAGAGTAAAAAATTGGTACTTTTTTCAATTTCAATACAGGTTGAATGTATCGAAAACTACCTTTTGCAAAATGCAACAGCTCACAATTTGCAATGTGGCCAATGGGTAAATGTGAAACACGATTAGGGTTTTCATGGAATGATAACAGAAATCATATAGAACAAGAACAAGTAAAATATTTAATAGTATCAACTAAAATTAAAAGGATGCAAGGAGCATTACAAAATATTACAACTCCCACACTAGTATATATATATACTAGTGCCAAATTTGATATATATATATATATATATATATATATATATAATATATATATATATATATATATATATATATATATATTATATATATATATATATATATATATATATAATAATATATATATATATAATTTTAATAAATTATATATATATATATATATATATATATATAAATTTTAATAAATTATATATATATATATATATATATATATAATTTTAATAAATTATATATATATATATATATATATATATATATATATATATATATATATATATATATATATATATATATATATATATATAATTTTAATAAATTATATATATATATATATAATTTTAATAAATTTAAGTGTTTTTTTTTAAATAATTTATTGTGAGCCACCTAACATATTGCATCTATATTACATCCTAATGTAATCTCCAAGTTGCTTTTAAAAAAGTAAAGTGATGTTTGAGAATAAATACTTAAGTTCATAGAAAATTGTACACGTGTCATGTCTGTCACGCTAATAAATATTTTTTAATATTTTACTATTTACAAATTTCTTAATTTTTTTTTTCAATACGACGCCCGTCGCCAATAGCCCTCGTGTAGCTCTAGAGCGACAATAATTCAAACTAAACTAAACTTAATTTTTTTTTTCTGATTGATCTATCGGAATCTTATATTGATTCCCAAAAAGTTCTAGATTTGACATGCATACCAATTACGAGCAAATTGTCGACTCGAATGAACATTTTAGAGTTTTTTTATAATCAAGACCATTATTTGCATCACCCCATGGCAATTTTTTACCAATGAATTAACATTTAGTACTTAAAAAGGGGCAAGAAAGTTGTCTAATGTCATGTCTGTCACAAATGGAATTAGCCCTCTGTTAAAACTTAATCCAAATTTGTTGTGCTTCTTAATCCAGGTTTAAACATCTGCCTGTATTTACCCTTTCCTTCTCTCCCCCTGATTAAGTTATCTAGGGATCAATTATCCAGAAATAGTCTCCGATTGCCTAAGAATGGTTTTTGTGTTACAATCAAGCCAGTTTTACTTAATCGAAGTAAATGAAGTAAAAAAAAAAAGCAAAAAAATTCTTATGTTTGTCTACAATTTTAAAACTAAACCATCTGCCATGAATTTTTTTCTGCAATTACAGATTTAATAACATGAGTGTCTTATTCCTAGGACTAAATAAAATAATTTATGTATTGTATAAATATTGTGGGAAAAAGTTTTCAAATAAAAAATAACTTAAGGAAAATATAATGTTATAAACTTGAGCACGACTTTGTTTACATAGTTTTTTTTATTTGAGTAACTTAATAATATATCGGTCTTCTTAACATAATTTATCTTATATGAAAATTGTTTTAAATATAATTTTTGTAGCTACCATATATATTGCAGGCATTTTGAAATTTTAAATTAAATTTTTTGCTTGATACTTTCTTTTAATGTATAATTGAAATCAACAAACCAAATTTCATTTTCCAGATTAAATGTTAAGAGAGGGGGAATGATGTAAGCTATTAAGCTGATCTAATCTAGCTGAGATATTTGACACAAAAAACCAAATTTTTCAAACTGTAAAATATTTTTGATTTCAAACAAAAGGCTGAAATTGAATGAGTGCAGATCAAAACCATGTTTGCTACATGTGTAGAAATTATACAGTGTCCTGATTACACTGGCCAGCAGTGAAAATGCGACTGAGATGAAAGTACCCAATTCTGAATGATTTCAATGTGCTAAACACAAATATCTCCTTAAAAAAATGTTTGTTAGCTCTAGTTTTTGAGTTCGGTGGTTTTTTCAATACATAGGAAACGATGAAATAAATGGGCGCACCAAACACAAAATAAATTAGTCAATTTTGTTTACAGAAACCGTCCAAATTTTTGCTCATACAGGTTTTATTTGATATTATCAACATAAAGGTGTTAGGAGATGATAAGTTTTAAGGTTTTTGCACCCACATTAGCAGCTTAATACTCCTTCGTTAAGTAGAATCGTTCTCACGTCAAGGGGTGCAGAAAAAAATAGCAAAACAATTCTTGAATTTCGTCCTTGGTTGTTTTAGAAACTGTAGAATATCAAAAATTAGTGCTAGTGATAAATCTATAACTGTAATGCCTTGTAAATGCATTAATAGCGATATTAAATTCTTTTATATTTGCGGCAAAGTACCATTTTCTGCAAAAAAGGAACATCATTACCGCAAGTTAAGAAAGCCAAAAGCGTTTCATTTGTAATTTTGTTACAAGATAGGGGACCAGGGAAAATGCTGGGCCCTCAAGTATGTTATTAGACTTTTGTAGCAAATTTGTCACTTTGGCTTCATGGGGGGAAAAGGTAATGCCAATTTCTGGGAAGAAAAATTAAAGCCGTTTTATGGAAGGAAAGGGAATGCGATTTTATGATTAGGAGGGAACCAATAAATCATGGTAATGACTTATTTCTGCATCATCTCATCAGTTAAAGGAGGTGTTATTTAGAAGAAGATAAAAGTTAAATAGCCTAACATCCCTTCTACTCTGCGTCTGGTCCAACACAACAAAGGACTCCCTGCTCCAAAGTCTCCAATATTTTTTTAGTTTTAATGAGGATAATAGCCATGCTAATAGTGCCAGGATAAGTCTGATAAACATGCTACAGCTTCTAAAAACAACCAAGGAATTTATTGCTATTTTTCTGAACCTCTTGACGTGAGAACGGTTCTTCTTAACGAAGGGGTATTAAGCTGCTAATATGGGCGCAAAAACCTTAAAACTTATCATCTCCTCCTACCTTTATGTTGATAATATCAAATAAACCCTGTATGAGCAAAAATTCGGAGGGTTTCTGCAAACAAAATTGACTAATTTATTTTGCGTTTGGTGCACCCATTCATTTCGCCGTATCCTATGATAAAAAAAACGACTGTAACCAAAAACTAGAACTAACAAACGTTTTTAAGGTGATATTCGTCTTTAGCACGTTGAAATCATTCAAAATTGGGAACTTTCATCTCAGTCGCAGAAATTTTTTGAAATTTTGTTGTCCAGTGTTATCTTGACCTAACTTAACCCTATCATTCTTGACTACGTCTTGAAGAAGTGAATAATCTAAGTTTAGGAGAACTTTAAGTGTTCAAATATATAAGTTAAACCCCAAAAACATATCCTCAGACCTTTAATGTTTACATAATAAAATCCAAAACACTTAAAGATGTAATTAAATTTCATACAGTTACATAAAGTGTCAATGTAAAATAAGGATTGTGTAAAGGGAAACAAGGCACATATATATATATATATATATATATATATATATATATATATATATATATATATATATATATATATATATATATATATATATATATATATATTACAAAAGTGGAGTGGTTGAATCTCTTACTAACTTGTTGTAATGATTCCATTATGTGAAACAGCAATCTGCCGCTGCATTTGCAAGTTAAATAGATGTTAAGAGCGGTCACACTTATTGTGATGTTAGTTACTTCAAAGGATTTGTTTGTGAAACAAGCTGCGCTTTTAAGCCCATATGCTATGAAAAATATGTAGAGCGATTCTTAAAATATATGTGTTACAATCTTTTGTAGTTCCCAAAGCCTCCATATTAAATCAAGCCTTGAGTTAGTCATGCTTCAACAGTAATGTAGTTTGTTTACAAAAAAAGCTCAAACTTCTGTCCGACAAATAAACCACATGGCTGCAAAATTCTGCTCAGTTCTAGTAATTGTGATATTATGATAATACGCAGGGATTGCTACAGACCTTGTAACTTTTGTCAGATTGGGCTTAGGTTGACTTTATTGTGTTTTTAATGTTTATGTTAACATAAAGACAATTTTCTTTTATGTCTGTCGACCTAACATATTAAAGATTGAAAAGATAAAATGGTGTTAGAGCTCTTATGAGGCAAAATTAATAGCTTCTAAACCGAAAGAAGTAGAGATAACTTGCAACACTACATATTTAAAAAATTGACTGCCTAGAAAAAAAATGCTATTTTCAACTAGGCCTTGGAAATGAATTATAACAACTTGTTCGACGATGGGAAAAATAAATTCTGCGGTCGTAGGTTATTTTTTGAAAGAATTAATTTTTGTCTAGTCATTCCCCAAAAAGATTTTTTTTTTTAATTAGCATCACACTACAAGAGGGCTATTCATATATTTTTAGGTATTGTGAAACCATAGAGCTAAGTCTCATAAGTATGAACCTTGACGAGAGTGAAAAGCTAGAATTTTTTGCTCAGATTTTATTTTTGATTTTCTCATTGGACCTGGCTAACACTTGAACTCTAGTGTTTTGCATTGTCAACCATATCCTGGAATATAGACTGATGTGTTGTCCTTGTACACAGAACTATTTCAGAACACATAATCATAACTAAAATCTTACGATGGGCATTAGTTCATCGGCAAAAAAGCGCAATTGAAATGTATAATTGAATTAGTACTTTTTAAAAAAAATATTTGTGGACCAACCTTCGTAATCATGCAAAACTTTAGTATTGTGTTAAATTTAAAAATAGGTATAAAATTAATGTTTTATTTTCAAGGATCTGAACAGCCAGAATATGTATGATGCTGGTACTGCAATGAGTGGTTTTTCTTGTTTTGTAACACCTGATCTTGCACGAGATTTGGCGAATGATGTTATGACATTAGTAAGTCACTCTATTTATTTTTAAAAGTTTATTATAATTATGTTAGAAGTAATTTTAAAAGAATATTTTCTTGGAGTGTAAGTTGTTAAGGATTTATTCATAGAGTTATAATAAGTAAACTAGAGGGCAAAAAAAGAACGGACCGATGCGCCACACTGGAAGTCGCGTGATTGCTGGAGTTCGAAAACAAATACAAAAGTTTATTTCCATAGTCCACAGCGGGAAAAATTCGTCTGCTCACGCGAATGTACTCAAAATGGTACACTATTGCTAAGCATATGGATCTAGGAAAAATTGACAAAGGGATGACCTTTTACCTGTCATTGGTAAGATTTTTATAAACTTTCTTTATTGAACTTCAAATTACTTAATAAATAAAATCAAAACGTATATTACTAATCATGGTTTTTAAAATAATATTCGATATATTCTGTGTTATAATACGATTTATTCTTATCAATAGCATGTGAAATGAAAATGCATGTTTTGTTTAATAATCAGCATCAATGGAAAGTGTTTTAAACATATTTTGTGCTTTTCATGACTTATATATTGTTTCGGAAATCACTTGGCGGTCTGGCGCAATTGACGTTATTTTGAAATCGAAACTTAGAATGTTTTCCTACATGAATTATAAACATAAAATTGCTTCAAATGATCAGCCTTATTGTTTCAAAACAGTGCGTGTTAATTACTTTTTAATAATATGAACAGACAAGGTTAATTTATATGAATAAAAAATCTTGTATCCAATGCTCTTATTAAGCTTGTTATTTAATATTTATTTTTTATTACCGATGCAAAAGCTATTATTTACATTTGTAAAACTAATGAAATATTTTGCGTTGAATCAATTTTTTTTTTTTATTCCTTTAGTTTTTTTTTTTAAATTTAACAGCTAGGTATCTTGTGTCATACTTATTAAACAAAAAATTTCGAATAAAAATAAAGAAAAATAGTTAAAATTAAAGCATAAAACACTGTGTAAATTTAAATTTGTTTTAAACTAAAGTACTAATCTTGTTTTTTACTTGCACGAGAAAAACCCATTAAAAATAATCATAGTTCGCTCAATTCTTTTAAGTTTTCTAAAATCACATGTTTCATAAGTACCTATTTTAATATAAATGTAGAAGAAAAAGAATTGTTACAAACAAGTGGATTGCAGTTAAAAAAAATCGTCACAGACAGCGTAAAAGAACTACGATTTTTACCACGAGCGCCAAAAAGGAAAAAATTTAATTAGAGCAGCAACCCCATCTGGTGGTTGACCTTGGATCAACGCCAAATATCACAGCCCTAAAGCATGTGACTATTTGGGAACGGTTTCAGTGTGAGTATCAGGTAGTGAATGGGAGATTTGCATTATCGCTCTCTCCTTATTATAACTCTATGGATTTATATCAGCATAGTCATCAATAAAGTCAACACAAATGAAGAGTCCAGAGGAAAAAAAACCCTACATCGATATGATATGTGTCCATATCAGATCTCTTTGGCAACGATAGCGAGTTATTGCCTAAATTAGTGTAAGGAAACCGGTTTCTCACTTGGTTCTTCTCTAGAGCAAACCTGATTATGTGAGACAAGAGTCCCACACTTGTACCGTGAGAGAAGAACCAAAGGAGAAATTGGTTTCAATCCTGTTACCAATATCTGCCAAGCAGACCTGAATACGGGAAGATTCCTAGTCAATCAAGGGTTTCTTCCCCTGGACTCTTCCAAAAAAAAAAGTTTAAATTCTCATATTGAAAACTTTTTTTCCAACTTTTTTTAATAAGTTGTACTATAAGAAGGCATTAAGACCCTTATAAACAAAATTCATTTTGGTAAGCTTGGCAGAAATGTACTAAAACTGGATCCTTTTTTTTTGCAATGTTGCACTATACTCAGAAAAGTGACAGATCTACAAAATAAATTTTTGAAGAGAATCTGCTTAAGTTTTTAAAACTGTTCAACAGCTCTATTGATTGCTTCAAAATTTTTATCTATTATGTAATATGTATATTCTAAGTATTGAGTATTTTATTTTAGATGTTTTTACTCAAACAGTCCAATTTGTCAGGTATGCCACTTTTCTGCACACAGTAAAATGTTGTATATATAATGTTTTGAAACTTTAAATTTAGCTATCATCAACCAAGCCATATTTGCGGAAGAAGGCCATTTTGCTTATGTACAAAATATTTTTAAAATTTCCGGAAGCATTGCGGCCAGCATTTCCCCGTTTGAAAGAAAAGTTGGAAGATCCTGATCCAGGTGATGAATAATTTCTTAATAAGTATGATTGAAAAAAATAGCATCATCTATATTTGAGTATATATTTTTTAATTTGCTGTGTTTTGAAATTTACTTTACCTTTGTAAATAGCTTTTTTTACTTATACACAAGTTGGTTCAGTTCTCTTTAAAATTTCTTAAAGGGGGAAAATGCTAAAATTGTCTTTTTTTATTTTTGAGTTTAACCCTTTAAACTTGATCAGGTTAATAAATATCTGGAAAAAGTCACTATCTGATAACTCAGCTAGGGTTTAAATAATATTTTTTTTTGTATCATCCATATCTATGTGTTTTGTAGCCTACATATTTACTGCACACTAAAAATATTTTTACTAAATACAAATAAAATGTTGTACTTTTTTCAATAGATTTTCTATTTTATTTCAAAAGAGATTTTGAAAAGTATATTCGTTTTTAGGTGTGCAATCAGCGGCTGTCAATGTTATATGTGAGCTTGCTCGAAAAAATCCAAAAAATTACTTATCCTTAGCACCATTATTTTTCAAGCTAATGACAAGCTCCACAAACAATTGGATGTTAATCAAAATAATTAAATTGGTAAGTTTAATGGTTTTTTATGTTTTTCTAATTTTATATTTCTTAAGCAAAATACAAGATCCGTCATTGGAAAGACTTATCACCTCAAGCAAATTTCAAAATTAATATATGTGTGATTAGAATATCATTTGTGGCATTGCCATGAATCCTGTAATCTGTTTCACTCTTTCAAAAAGTAAACTGTTCGACATAATGCCTAGACAAAGCATAAGCAGTAGTACTTTGATTATCCATCCCTCTTTTATAAGGAACTATCTGTTAACCGACCATCCCTAAGTCAACATAAAAAAAATCCAACAAGGTAATTCTAGGTTGTTCAGAAAAGAAAGCAGTCTAAGAAATCCATGGCAATTCTAAAGAGAAGAACCTCCCACCATACTGAAATCGGCAAACTTCCGCTATTAAAAATTCAGGAATCTCTGGCTATTTTGAAGTTGAATTTCTTTGGTGATTCTAAAATCGGGAAATCCTGGCGTTTATGAGCTGTAGTGATTTTAAAATAACAACTTCGGCAACTCAAAAAAGTAAAATCGAATTTATAACAATTCTAAATTTTCGGAAAACACTCAGAATGTTCGAAAATTGCGAGACTCCAAGTAATGTCTACCAAAAAAACAAAAATAAGCACTTTTCCCAGAACTTCGCTCAGATATTTAAAAAGATAAGAACGGAAATTTAAAAAAATTGTTTTAGCGCTTCCTTTTTGCCACTAAGTCTCCCAGTTTCAGAGATAACTAAAAATAAAATGCAATGTTTACAACTGTAAAACCAGCGCGAATTTGAGGTCCGCAGACTTTCGGCGCTCCCCTGTACTATGAGTTTACTAATTAAGGAATATTCCGGAATTTTCAATTATCCGATATACCCCTGGTCCTAATTAGATCGGATGTCTAATGAGATGAATATTTATAGCTATTGACAGATTTTTGTCGATTGACATGCAATGTCTATTTACAAAAACTTTTTTCAAAAATCTATTTTTTTTTTTAAAAAATTGTCTTTTATGGTCCTTTAGTTTTTTTAAAAAGCTGATAGACTGAATTTGTTCTATAAGTTAACATTGACCATTGGCGGCTAATTTTTTAAACCATCAACGCCAATGTTTCAGTCGAGGCCCTACCTAGTATTATCTCACAAAATGTTATCCTTGCAATGCATTGAAGATAATTTTATTTAAGGCTAAGTAAAATATTAAACTTTTGGATGCTTCGAAAACAAATATTGAAGTATGATAACTGTCAAACTGAGTGTGAGATAAATTTTCACAAATTGAAACACTATTAGATATTAATAGACCCTTTTGTTTTATTAAAATGATTTTTAAAACTTTGCTGAGATGCAAATATAGGGAAAAGTGTCTTCCGCCCATTAAATCAAGAAAAACAATAAAAAAATGCACATCATTTTTAAAAAAAAGACAGGGATCTTTAGCTCCATGTTTTAACAAGGTTAATGCTGCTTAAGAAGCTGAAAATAACAGCATTCTGTTGATTCCGGACAAATATTTTTAAATTTGATTTTTAAAAAATTTTGATCATTGAATATTCAGTTTTTTTTAAAGGAAAATGCAACACTCGTTCCCTGATGCAGTCTATTCAAAGGGCTTTATTTTTTAAACTACAAAGGTGTTGTAAACAATCTGCAATTTGGTGGCACTGTTCTCATCGCACTGGAAATTTACTAACATTCGCAAGAGTTGGCACTTGAAGCTCGTACAGTGTTGATCCATACCGCATGTCTGTCAATTCTATTTAGACTAAGGGATGAAATTATTTTTGTATTGAAGTTTGGCATTCGAACAGATTTTAACAGGACTTAAAATGCTGTTACAGAGAACAAGTTTAAAAAAATATATATATAATTGTGATTGTCATACAGTGTCCCTTATTCTGTATTTCTATTTTTAATTTTTCTAAACCAAGTGTTGCATAGGTTATATACAATTCAGACAAATATTCCTAAAATAATTTACTTATAATATTTCTTTCTTTGTGGCAACATCGTACGATTGAAAGTGTTGAGATAAAGAGACAGCTAAATACTATTAATTTATCCTATTTTTCACATTAAAGATAGCAATTTATAAGTAATTTGTTTACCAGTTTTAAATTGACTTTCTAACAAGGTGAATAATGATAGTTTGAAACAATAATGATTTATATTCTAGTCTACAAATATTCTTCTTCAATAGATTAACAGTCATATTAACTCTTATCCTTACAATCATAAAAAAATATCCTTTTTATTTTTTTTATCCTTATTTATGCAAGTCTTCATGCTATTGAATGTTTAAATTAATAAGGTTAAATGTAATGAAATGCAAAATTTGTGTTTTTTAACTTGTTTTATCCAGATGAGGAAAAATGAATATGTTGTTCGAATTATAAATTGTGAATAGTCTTAATGGTCATAGAGTTAATTAATTCAATTAAGCTTTTTTCTGTGCGCTTTATTTTTGGAATTTGAATTAGCTAAATGATAGAGGTAATTAAAACTAGCTCTAGGTGAGCTTCCCCTGTTCTTTTTATAGCAAAGCTTTGTTCCTTGTTCCAGAACTAGGTTTTATGTGAACTTAAACATAGTTGACCAATTGATGATAATCATCTAAGAAACAACGAAATGTTCAAAAATTGATAAAGTGCATAGGTTTTTTCTTTATTTTCAATTATACCTTAAAATAAATAAAATTTTTCTTTTGCATAATTTTTGCAATTAATAATTATGGCCAATACAACTTCAACTGTCAACGTGTTTAAGGCATTCATTAAAAAAGGTTTTTTGTGCTAATTTTAGTAAGTGTGTTCCTATATTACATAAAAAACCTCATTCCACTTCTTGCATCTTGAAGGAGTAATTTTTTTTCTTTTCTCCATTATATTCTATTTTGTGTATGTGCATGTTATGCCAATCCTTCTGCTCTGGGCATGTGTGAATGTTATTTCCATTCCACTTTCTTCAGTCATTCTCTCCCTCTTCCAGTTTGCTGTACTGACCTACATAGAACCCAGACTGGGTCGAAAATTGAGTCAACCTCTCATTAATATAATTCGCAGGTAATAAATATCTTTCCACTGACATCCTTTTCACAATTTCAGCCTGTTAACTTCAACACTTAAGTATATATATTTGAGTTTTTATTTTGTGCAAGGTAGACCAAAATAGCATGATGTCTATATCTTTACACAAAATTTTGAGCATGTAGTTAGCTGTACATTTAGTTTTAATTTGAAGGCCTGCTTTTTATTTTATGCCTACTGCTTCTGAGTAAAAATTATTACCTGCATCAAAACAGCATTTCAGTATTTTTGTTTTCTTTTAGCTTCAATTTTACTTTAGCAATTTTGGATTTACTAGCAATTTAGTTTCTATTAGCATCTTCTTGCTTTTTTACTACTTAAAAAGCCTTTCTGTCTTCAACAGGAGTCCATTATGCTTTTTTTTCATGTCCATTATGACAAAGGTTATTGATGGATTTCGTTTAGAAAATGGGATATTGAATAACTACATCATTGTTCAGTTTGGTTTTTTGACTTCATAGCATAGTTGGGGTAAAAGTGATAATTTTATTTTTATGTTAGAGCAGTGACTCAGTTATATTTGAATGAGTTCCAGGGATTTTTATCTTGCATTTGCCTCTATCAAAATTTTGAAGTTTTGTTATTTCATGAATCCTTTGTCAACCTAGATATTTATATCTATGCTGGACAACTTGGCTCTATAAAGAATAGAACTGATCAGGTTCCCGGTTTAGTTAAGCCTTCTAATGGGTTTCCCCCTTTTACAGTTTGGTGCTTTGACTCCTCTAGAACCTAGACTGGGTAAAAAGTTGATTGAACCACTCACTAATTTAATCCACAGGTAAATGCTTTTTTAGTTTGTTACTTGCATGTTTTTTATTTTAAGATTATTATTTGCTAATTTAAGTGGAATGTCTTGTATATTTTAAGGCACCTACAAAGCTTAGTGACCAAGCTCTGCTTGTAATGGCTTGTACATAAAAAATTAATTGCAACAAATATATGTTTTTAATTTTATGTTGGAAGTGTTTGGAACTTTTATGCAAATGTAATATCATACCCATATATATTATTACTTTTAGCATGTTTTGAATATGGCTTTATTACGCATTGGTAAATATTCAATACCATCATAAGGGATACTTTAACTGGTTGTTTAAAATGACTTTTCATTGCATTTGTTTAACAATTTCAAATACATGTTATATGTCTGTTTTCCACTGAGGTGAAGACTTCAAGAGATCTTGAAAAATGTTTTAGCTTTGTATTGTATAAATCAGTAAAAAGTAACTATATATGCTGAATTTTTTTATTAACCAGCATTTTGTTACATTGCTGGTGAATTTGGAAACAAATACAAAGTAAAAACTAAAAATTTCTATCTGTAAAACAAAATTAAATTTAAGATTGTTTAAGAGGTATCGCAGGTAAAAGCCACACATATTTATGCCTGCTTTTCATGATGAAAGCATAGTAAAGAAAAGTTGATTGGTTACCTTAATCTATATAAAAAATATAATCATTGTTACTTAAAAATAAATTTAAAAGCACAAAACAACTTAAAATCCTTAATCTTGAAAAGCCATTTTAAAAATTCTAACTTGGTTGCTTAATTATGAAAACCTTATACAAACAATCTTTTGGAATATATATGAACTTGAAAATTGAGAAATCTTTAAAAAGGGTATTTTAAGTAAGTATGAATGTATGTCTGTTATCTTTATTTGGTTTGAGCCAACAGCCTCGCCCCTTTATTTCATGTACAACTGTATGTACAACTTAAAAATCTTTGAAGGGTATATCGCACCGTACGCGGAAAAGAGACCTATCGGCCAAAATTGACTTTTTGAGATAACACTACTATAGGATGCAAAATTTTGATATCTATCTATTGGTGCAAACGGCATAGTGATCCGAGCCCTAGTTCGGCTGCAATTAATAGATAGGTCTTTCTTTCGCGAACGGTTTTGGATGAAAATGAACAGGAAAGAAAGACCTATCGCACCTGGCGTTTTTTCGTTATGCGTTTTGCAGCTGCGGCGGCGATGAAGTTAAGTTTGAAGTGCTTAAATGGAAAGGTTGAAGTCGGTTATTTTTTTTCTTTGTTTCTTTATTTGAAATAATCATTCAAAAGCTCTGTTTTGTGGTATTTAGTACAATAAATATATATATAAAAAATTCATGTAATATGTGTAGATTGCAAAATGATATGTCAATATGTATAGATATATATTTTTCAAATTAATATTTTAGCAAACGATAAATTGTTTAAAATCGTTTTCAACGTCAGTACTTTACTATAAATCTAAACTCAATTGCTACCACTTGACAGTTTGCGATAAAAAGTCAGTGAATTCAACTGTTTACTTAAGGTATGAAGTATCCTTACAACTTGCTTTTAAAATTTAAAACTTTTTTTTTATTTCCATGAGTTTTAAAATGATTTTAAAATTTTAATAATGCTTCACAATTTATTTTTGTTTTAATTTTAAACATGATACATAGTAAAAATTAAGATTGAAAGGTTTTTGTAGAAAAATATGGATATCATTTCTTATATCTTGTAAGTCCTGATTTTGTAAAAGTGATTCGTTTCATAACCCCTATTTTTTTTATATAAACAAACTATTATGATTTTAATCATATTAAATCATAAAAATAAACATGACTTTAAAATAATATCGTAATTACATAAGAGATAAACCTTATTACATAAACTTCATTAAATTGGTTAAACAAGCTTTTTGTTAAATTTAATTAAAAAAATATATTCTTATTGTTGATCAATATATTTTTAGATTATAAAAATGCATTAAGTAAATGAGTATTCTTCATAAGTATGCTTCCTTAATATTTAGAATGAATTTAGCAGCAAACTTTTTAGGACCGGTCTTCATAAGAGCTGTTTAAAGTTTTGGTAAAAATTAGAATTATCACAAAATCGTTCCTAATGAACCTAGATCAAAAATATTTGGCATGGATATCAGTTTTATGAGTATCAAAAGGTATGCATAGTCATTTTTTACTTTAAATTTGCCTTTGCTGAGATATTTTCAGATAGGTCTTTCTTTCGCGAACAAAATCGTTCAAATTTGTACGCGAAAGAAAGACCTATCTGAAAATATCTCAGCAAATGCAAATTTAAAGTAAAAAAAGACTATGCATACCTTTTGATACTCATAAAACTGATATCCATGCCAAATATTTTTGATCTAGGTTCATTTGGAACGATTTTGTGATAATTTGAAATTTTACTAAAACTTTAAACGGTTCTCCTGAAGAATGGTATTTTTCGCGATAGGTCTCTTTTCCGCGTACGGTGCGATATAACTTCTTGAGACTGGACATTCATTTAAATGGATGTTTGTTTTGCATTCCTGAAACTACACAATTTATTTCAAACTTTAAGTACGGAAATCGTTCGATAGATGATTTAAAAATCCCTTTTCAGCTTTTGGTTACTGATATCAATCGTTTATTTCTGTAAAAAAAAATGGGAAGTTATACAAAGGTCAACACGATTTCAGAGTTCTTGCAAAAAAGTTTTTCAGCAGTAAATTTTTAAGGCATTTTATATTAAAAGCAATGTGAGATTTAAAAATTGCAAAAACTTATATACTAACTTATTTTTGCGTTCATAGCACTAAAATAGAAATGTTTTTAAGACTTAAGACCGGTAATTTCATGATATTGATAATCAAATATTAAACATTAATTTTTTTAAAACTTGCAAAACATACTTTTAATATATAATTGAAGAGCTTAGTGGAAGAACGTGCTAAGTGACAAAAAGGTGAAAACGAGATAATGAGCTTCCAAGTTTTTAGTTTGCAACTTTTCTGTAATTCACAAAATCATAGTTTTTTTTGCATGATATTTTAGTTTGGTTCTTTAAAATGCTTGGAGGCTTTTGGCTTAACCGTAATTTACATAATAACACGAAATTTACAAAACGCGATTGACACCTCATGTACTTGGCACGTTCTTTCCTCTGAAGTGCTTCAGATTTTGGCAGTCGTGTAGTGGAAGAACGTGCTCAGTGACATTTTTGAGGTAATTTTAGTCCATATCCGTTTCATAATTTCTGTACTAACCTTCCGATTTTCAAAATTCTTTTTCTATTTGGAAGATAGGACTTCACAGATCTTTTATATTTTTAAACGTTTGCCTGTCCGTCCATCATTTTGTCCGTCCGGCGTCCATATCCCTTTCAATTTACGATACAAAGTGCCTGATTGTGAAAATTCTTTTTTTGGTTCGAAAGTAAAAAAATTAGATGACTACAATGTATAGTGTTTGGCCACCTGCCTGTACGTCTGTTATTTTGTTTCTGTCCGTACGTCCTACTACCCCCCCTCCCAACTTCCTTTGTACCCGTCCAATTTTTAATTACTTTCAATTACCTAATATAAGGTAATAAAACTATTGCGATGGGGGTCAACAATCCCATATGAAGATTTTGTGCTTTCTACACGTTTTGGAGGGTGCTCATTCTAAATTTTTTTTTTAACATTGATCCGTCTGTCTGAAACTACTTTACAGTTCGAAATAAAAGAGCTATGGACTTTAAATTTAGTACACGGGTTCCTAGTTCCTGTTGGACGTCATAATAAGGTTTTCGAGAAAATTGCGCATGTGCAAGTAGGAGCTGCTATAAACTTTTTTTGGTTTTAAAGGTATTGCTGAACAACGAAAATAGATTCTACAGACTTCAAATTAGATACACGTGTTCCCTGTACTAGTCGGACGTAAAAATAGTTTTCTACAATATTGTGCATGTGCAAGGAGTAGCTGCCATAGAACTTTTTAGTTTTGAAAGTTATTGAAAATACTTTATAAGGTATATATAACTTTTAAATGAGCGTATTTATAGTGTTACACATCCCTAGTTTTTTTTAAGATATCAGTCACCTATCTTTTACTTTTTGTTCGTCCGTCTGTCCCTACTATAAGGATTTCTTTGAGTATTTAAGTTAAAAAAAAAGTAGGTAATGTAAGTTATTTTAGAACTTCTTGCTTAATGTTAGATGAGTAAGTTTTTAATTGAAAATATTTTTTTAAAAATACCATTATCACTGAAATTATAAACTAAATACTTTGAAGAATAATAATACAAATCAACTTAATAAAAAGTATACAAAAAGATAGTAAAAGAAACACAAATGCATGTGAATAAAATAAATATTAAGACGTATAAAAAAAAAGATAATAATGCAAGATGTAAGTTTTCGCAAAATAAATTTTTAAATAGTTTTTAGATAAGAATAATCGAATTTAAAAACAAACTTTGATATTTAAAAAAAGTAAAAATAAGTTGTATGGCAAGATATAGATCCTAAGGTTATATACGTTTTTCTTTCTCCTTTTCAATTAAGGGTTTAATCAATTTTAAGAAAGCTACTTTAATTTACAGCATTTCTACAACAGTAGAACATGATCGTTTAAACAATTTATTTTTACAATCGTGATGCATAGTACTTTTTTAAAGTCATCGATATTTTAATAAATATTAAGAACTTATAACGTTTTATACTTTGTTACTTTATTTTTACATCAATTATTATAAAAATATTTTAGTTTTACATAACAAAGCAATATCTTGATTAAATTTGTACTTACCGTATAAGCTGCTATTCACACTTTCAAGCAAAAATTCAGCTTTCCGCTTGCTTCTTAATTCCATTTTAATAATTTTAGGAGTTTAGGACATTGCACAAAATGCGTTCGATAGCTTTAGAGATCAAACATAAAATGGCTTTAAAACTATTTTTTTACCCATAATTCATTTTTTTAAACAAACCAGATGCTTTGAATCTTCGGTGCAATGTTGTTTTAATGTGAACTGCGATCTCTATAGAGCAGGTGCAACTTTGTTTTAATTATACCTTCTGTTCGTTTGCTAAATTATCTATGTTTATTACAATAAAAATCAGACTACATTCAAAGTAGATGATATTTTATAAAATGTTAAAACCTTTAACTCTGTTTAAATTTAAAATCAAAATGCATTTTTTTCCTATTTTGCTAAATACACTCAAAACCCAGTTTTACGCAATATAAATTTTATTTCATTGATTATACAGTAAAATTCCGTTACAACGAAATCCAAGGGACCGAAATAGTTCTTCGTTATAGTGGAATGTTCGTTAAAACGGAATTGCACAAAAAAAATCTTAAATTTAAAATGCTACAAAAGTCAATAAAAATATGCAAAAATTTCATTAATATACAAAGTACGATATTTATATTTTAAATAAATAAGTTCTAAATAAATATAACTAAGAATTAATAGTTTATAAAAGTTGAAGAACAATAAAAAGTTAAAAAGAACAAACCTGGGGGGGGGGGGGGGGGGACATTTATTCTAACTTTCATCTAAGCATGAAATCGGTAATTTTCAATTTTCCAAAGTATGAATCGATGAAAAAATTGTGTCCTTGACATTTGCTTGGGAAAAACAAAAGTTCTAAGCTTTTCTAAACTAGCAATGGCTTCAGAAGCGCTGACAGTTGCTAGCTCAGATGCTGCATCATATTCATCTGTGTCTTCGTCGCTTCCATCACTTGCCTCAACTTGTATCTGGGAATCTTTAATAGACTGAATAATTTCCTTTTCAGTCATTTCATACGTTGTCGTGATATCGTCGTCCACTGAAAGAAAGTCCTCCAACTCTGTATCCTGAGGTGTATCTGTTGATTTCTTTACAGTTTCCCATAAGGCTTTTAAATCTGCATCATCTGAGATTGTCTCCACAGCTTTTGAGGCTTTCAAATCATCGATTGGATTTAATTGGGCATGTTTCCAACAATTTGAGATAATTTTTGGACTTGTATCGTTCCATGATCCGGAAATCCACTCGATGGCTTCTTTTACGTTGGCCTTCCTTCTGTTATTGCTTTCAATTCCCAAAAGTATGTGCTTCAAAAGAAGTGTTCGGTATCTGGACTTCACCGTTTTAATGATTCCTTGATCCAGTGGCTGTAGAACGGACGTGCAATTGGGAGGAAAATATTCTACGCGAACACAATTTAAACTTGGTGGGTCGTTGTGAGCCGTACAATTGTCGATTAGTAGAAGCACTTTTCTCTTCTGTTTCTCCATTTCTTTGTAAAATTTTTTCAACCAGTCATTAAAGATGTTTTGTGTCATCCATGCTTTCTTGTTAAATGTATAGTCGCACGGTAAAGAATGACAGTTTTTAAAACAACGAGGTTTCGCTGATTTTCCGATTATCAAAATCTTTCTTTTGTCAGTTCCTGATTGATTGCAGCAAAAAAGAGCTGTTATTCGTTGCTTGGAAGATTTTCCACCTACACATTTGTCTTTTTTAAATGCTAATGTTCGGTGAGGTTCAAGTTGATAAAAGATTCCAGCTTCATCTGCATTATAGACATCATCTGGGTTGTATTCTTTTATAAGGGCAGCTACTTCTCCAGACCTCCATTGGGTTATAGACTTCGCAGGTGCATCGTTCGCCTCACCACAAATGACTTTCGATACCACTCCGTATCTTTCTCGAAATCGATTTAACCAACCGACACTGCCTTGAAAATCTTCAACGCCAAGCATTGTTGCGAATTGAAGAGCTTTCTCTCTTAGAAGCGGTCCATTTATAGGAACATTCTGGGAACGCGCATCTTGAAACCACTTGAAGACGGCTGTGTCAACGTCTTGGAACTGTGCAGTCCGTATTCTTTTTCTACTTGGCCCGATCATTGAAGACTGCAATTGGGCTTCGATTTTATTGCGGTCCTTCAAAAAGGTTGACAAAGTTGACGGAGAGATTTTGTATTTTTTGGCAGCATCCGATTTTTTTAATCCTTTTTCAACATCCGTAATTATCATCATTTTTTCCTCTAAAGAAAAACTGTTTTCTCTTGGTGGAGGCCATCTCTAGAATGAGACAGAGTAAAAGACAACCCGCTCAACACTAGAGAGAAAAGAAGTGAAGAAAAATACAGAATGGACGTGTCTACCCTTTCCCATTTGGTTAAGAAGGTTGAGTGTCGAAAAACCATTAGTCTTCAAGGAATAACTTTCTGTGACAACAAAGCCAACGGTCAATACTCCTTCTTAAAAGACTGCCTTAGTGACAACAATGAAGCCATGCCCATGTGCACAAGGTTTCAAAATCAATCCCAGAAACACAATCTCAAAGTGACATACTGACCGGCTAAAATTAGAGAATGCTAAAGGGCATTGTACTGGTCACTATAGATGTTTGAGTTTGAGGCATTGAATAGAAATGTCTGCCATTCTTAGGGGGTTAGGGAAGAAGGCAGATAAGCAGAAGAATAGAAGCCCCCCTCCCCCTTTTCCTCCCGAGTGACAATAAAATGCTAGACACACACATTTAAAACTTGTTTGGTGTCTTTACAAAACAGCAGAAACAGAAAAATACGGAGTTACCCACAGAAAAATCCTTCGTTATAATGAAACTAGAGGTTTTAGTAATTTCGTTAAACTGGATATTTTAAAGCATTATTCTTATGAGATTTCAAAAGGGACCGGGGATTAATTTCGTTATACTGGATATTTCGTTGTAATGATATTCGCTATAAAGAGATTTTACTGTATTTAATAATTAAAGTTAATTAGGAAATATTAATTACATTTTGTTTAATTCTTTTTGATTAAAACTACAAAAGAACTATTTGTTTTGCTATTAATGCAAGCGAAAGTCTGAACATTTTCCGCAAACATGTCACTTAGCACGTTCTTCCACTAAACGATCGTTCCGGAATCGGTTGATTTCGGTGGAAGAAAATTCTAAGGATCCTTAGCACGTTCTTCCATTGAAAAAGTGACGAAAACGTGTGCACCTACCAACTTCGTATGCGAAAAATATACGAAATCGAATGTTTTCTAAAAAATTGAAAGCTGTTATGTTTTAAGCAGGTAATAACATGATCATTGACATAAAAATCTCAATTTTTTCAAAAATGTCACTAAGCATGTTCTTCCACTCAGCTCTTCAATTGTTTGACAAATATGTTTGAGTACTATTTTGCTGGGTTCTCAGGAGGTTATGACATGAAGTTGTGTAATCAAACTTTAAACTTTAAACACAATTTTATACTCAATAAATACTACATACATAGGTTTCATCACTCACATCAAAAGTGTGTTCATATGTTTTACTATGCATATTACAATTATACTGAGTTGCTTATTTTTAGAGACTGAAAGAATAGAATCATTATCAATTTAAAATTTACCTATATTTATGCATATCCTCAGGGTATTTAATTTTTACTTGGGAAATTTGTCCCTTTACAAGAACAGTTTCTGATAACTCAATTTTTTCCTGCCTCATAATTATTTATTACTTTCCAATTTAAGTTTATTACCTCCAATGCTAGCTTTAAACTTTCAATGCAAATTGTACTAAAGCATGGTTGGATAATGTACTGATACGAAGAAAAAAACATGAAAATCTAGTACAGTCAAATGATAAACTAATAGCCTTCATCTAAATTTTAAAACCTCTATATGTTCACCTTGTAAGGGAAATTTCCCCTTCCCTTGTATTTTTGAAAAAGACGGATTATGTATGAAAATATATAATTTTGCAGCAAAACTAATTTGTCTGATAATAACATTTAGTTGAAACTATGCTTTTTAAAGAAACAGTTTTGAAATAATCATTGAAGAAGAATAAATTTTGAATGGGCTAAAATAAGTATCAATGTAAAAAAAATTGTGTATTTCTTATACTTTTTTATTTTTTATAATTCATTTAATATACAATCTTTCAGCACGACAGCTATGTCTCTTCTTTATGAGTGTATAAATACTGTGATAGCAGGTAAGTTGTTTCAGCATTGTAAATTATTTTTATATTACACATTGCATTTTTTCTAAATAAGATCAACAAATTTATGATAAGACAACTTTTAACTTAACTTTTTTTTTGACAAAAGGAAAAAACTTTACCAAGGAGACAATCATTTCATTGCCATTACTTTCATCATTAAATTTTTTGAAGTTATTTTTTTATTAATGTTATTTTAAGCTTGATGGAAAAATATGTTTAAGATTTCATTTTAATCTCTTGCTCTATATTTTTAAAGTGTGCTTTTTTGTTTTTGTACATTTTAACAATATGTACCAAATATTCAATGCATCAAATGTATTAAAACCATATCTTTTTGCAATCATTTCTACAAGTAATTTATAATGCTAACAGTTGACGCAAAACAGTACCAAGAGGTAGAACTAAAAAGAAGTTTCCCATGTCCAATTATGCAGGGGTCGTAGTTGTCCTGAAAATCCTGAAATTTTTTTGGGGTCCTGAATTGTCCTTAATTTTCACGCATCGTCCTGAAATTTTTAAAAAGTGCTTACAAACATATTTTTTTAGCAATAAAAATTGGTTTGACACGTTTTACAGTGCTGCCGCTGGAGACTATTTAGGCTACTAAAGCAATTATTTTGAAGGAATGGTGGAGACTGATGACTTTTTTCGGAAAATTTGAGTTAAAAGCGACTATTTCAGCGTAAACGTGAACTTTTTTCAATCATCGGTGACTATTTCAGATTTTTTTAATAGTTATTCCTCCTGTGTCAAAAATAACAGTTTTCAATGTGATTGCCAATGCAAGTGTAACCGCTCAATTTCTCATCTCGGTTACATAATATAATGATATTATTAACACTTTCACTTCGCAGGATTTTTGTTTCTGCGTAATATGTTAAAGAAATATCATTATAGAATCCTTAGTTGTACGGCCGTCTGGGCCGTTTTAAAATTAAAAGGGATACTTTTAAACATAGCAATGAAAGGAGTGGTCGGTCTTCAAATATCGGCCACGGCCAGCTCAATCCCCCACATCATCTTCTCCTGAGCAAAATACGCAGTTTAATAAATGCTTCTTGATCTACTTATTTTGCTGCCTAGTAATTTTCACGAAATCCACCGATGAGGTCACATTGCCTCATAATGACTGACAATTTTCTGGCTTTGTGTGATCGGAAGAGTGTTTCGTTATTTATATAGCTCTTGTTAAAATGGAGAGTCAGCTTATACATGATTTATGTATTCAGATATTATGATCGTAGTAATTTTTAGTTTGATTTTTTCTTGATTTTTGTATAGTACTTGAATAGTTCTTGAATTTTTTTCTTAACGAGTGTATGAACCTTTTATTGCAGTGTCAGTAAAATCAGGATTTATACTTGAAGTCTACTGTATTTTATTGCAAAAAGTCCTGAAAATATCCTGAATTTTTCTTAAATTCTTGTCCTGAAATTTTGTGTTGTCCCACTACGACCCCTGAATTATGTATATCAGTTTTAAGTTGCTTTAAAACACCATTTGGAATGTTTTGATGTATGGGCAATTCTACCATAATTTTTAATTTTATGTTCCTTGGGTATAACTTATGAAAAAATTAATATTTATTTTCAATTTTTTCTTATTATACTTATAGACTGGCCCTTATATAATGCCAAAACGGAAATTTAAAGCAAAGAAACTACAAATTTTTTTTTCGCATTTTTTTGCTATTCTTTACCAATAAGCCCAAAAGTTAAAAAAACTCAGTGAAATAAGCCGCATGGCTTTATTACTTTCCTTATAGTCCTCCAGGGTTAAGGTTACTTTTTGCTTGATAATTTAAATTTTTCTATAAATATGTTAAAGTGGAGTATAAGGAGTAAAAAAATCCATTTTTATTAAACTGGAGTGAGTTTCAACACAAAAAAGAAAGGGAAAACATCGTGAATTTCCTTCCCTTCCGTTCCTTACCATCGCAATGATCTAGGGATGGAAAACCAAAACCAGTTTTGAGACTAACCGGTTTTTTGTGACTTCGGTTTCATTGAAAAATAGTTATTTTTGTAAGGCCGGTTTAGACCGGTTTCTTTAGCATCGGTGTTTTAAAAAAACTGCCATCCCCTATTATTTTTTTTACAAATGAGCTTTTCTGAATTTTTTTCGTAATTCTAGAACCCTTATAAGCATTTTTACACACATTTAAAGTGACTTTGAAAAAATAAAGTTCACAAAGTTTTTGTACCTGAAATTAAAAATTATGGTAGAACTGCCCATATATTACTGATAATACTGTGTGTGATAATGATATTAAACTATTGTATTGAAATGGAAAGCAATTTTTAAAATTTACCTTTTGTTTTTAATATTTTTAAACACATGTTTTTCTTTACTGAAAGTATAGCTATAATTAACATAATATATCTTAAAAAGAAAATAAGGTACAACTTTTTAATATCTTGGAATATTTGGTTGCTGTTTTTTTCCTGAAAATTTTACAAAACATTTTTAAGGGGACTTCAGTACCAAAATTTTATCTCTGCTCCTAATGAATCATCTGTTACCATTATGCTTTACAAACTTGGGCAATTTTGTTAATTATGTGGTCAGTTATAGTATTAGAAATAAAGACTGCACATATTAAGTGCCTCTCTGCCACACTTATTCTAAATTTGTCGTTTAAGAACTTTGATTTTTTCAATGTGAACAACAATTCAATGGGAACAACAAGGTCGTTTTGAAAATTGCTTGATCAAGGTTAATAGTGAAAACATTTATTAATGAAAAACAATCTTCAGTTGATTTTTTTTAGCAATGAACCAATTCTTATACCAGAATGATATTTTACCCACATATTGTTAAAAAATACCAACTATTCATGAAAATAATTTTAAAATTTTAAGTATGCATTTTTTTTAAAATTTAAAGTTCAATTTTAATTTAAATAAAATCTTCTATAATCTGAGTGTTATATTTTATTAAAATTGTCTTATCAATTGCTGTAAACTAGCACTTAACACCATTTCTAAATTAATTAGGAAACCATCTAGGTCATTTTTAAAATTAGTTGATCAAGTTTATTAATAAAAACAATTATTTATGAAAAACGAGCTTTAGTTTTGAATTTTTTTATCAATGAACCCATTCTCATCCCAACATGATATTTTGTCAGATGATGTGAAAGAGTCCTAACTATTCATGTAATTATTTTCGAAATTTTAAATTATGTACTTTTAAAAAAAATTAAAATTTAAATTTAATTAAATTTTAATTTAAATAAAATCTTCTATATCCTAAGTGTGTTACATATCATTAAAAAGTTCATACAAATCTCTGTCAGATGACACCTATCCCAGGTCTGTAGCTTAATTAGGAAAGCTTCTAGGTCAATTTGAAAATTGGTCGGATGCGTTTTTTTGACCAATTTTTTTTAACTTTTAAAGTGCCATATTTTTTAAACGGATCAATATTTGTGAATAAAAATTTTAATTTCACAAATAACTATATAAACACTACTGTTGTTCCAAATTTCAGCAAAATCTGAGACGGTGAGGTAGAATTTTGCCGAAAAGTGTGTTGAATTGACGCGGAATGACTCTATAACTGCATACAATAAAAAAAATAATCAAGTTAGTAGCAAACAAGGGCTTAAACATCAAAATCATTTTTGTATGTAGCAAATTACACTTAAAGCAAAAAAAAATTTGTAGGTTCCTTGGAAATCATTATAACAGGTTTGACTGAATATGGTTTGAAAAATTCAAGTATGTCTTTATGAGTTACATTAATTAAGTTAATAAAGTTTGTTGTATTTGACATGCATAAAAAACAAAATTAAAGTTTTTTATTGAACAGTTGAGAATAATTTAACATAGAAATAAGGAGACATAAGCGGCACTTCCTCGAACCACACCTTCCAGCCCCTTTTACTTGCATTCAGAAATTTTTCTTTCTAGATTGTTAAAATGATGTGTTGTCTTGCTCTCTGTTACTTCACACTCCATCAATATTGTGGCCAAAAAAGTACAATTAAACATTTTTGATATTGTTGTATTAAGTGTAACCATAAATATTATCCTTGTGTTTGTCTTATAAAGAAAATTATATATATATTTTTTATCTATTGTAACTATAGTGTTGATTTCCATATCATCTGGAATGCCAAACCATTCTGCATCAATCCAGGTAAGATTTATATTTGTTAGTCATCAAAGGAATCTTACAATTTAAAAAAAAAATGAAGTGAATGTTTTTTTTTACTTAAATATAAACCACTAGGGCTCCATGCCCCCTGTTCCGCTAATGCTCTGCCATACCCAGGTTGCTACACAATTTCTTTTGGACCTCTTCACAGACTGAACTTACTGCACTTGCTGATATGTATATCATCATTCAAGTAATCAATCTTATATTTGAGATTACTGCAAAATTTGTTTTTGAGCAGCATTCTGCTTCATGGATATTGGGATTCAACGGCAGTTGTTTTTGTACTTACACAATACACAAAGTGCAGTTTTCTGTCTTACTTCTTGAAGTAACATGCCAACTATACCGTCAGAACTTGCATTAGTATGAACTTCTATTCTTGCATCAGGATTGTACAGCAGCAAAATTGGTTTGTGTGTCGGATCACTATGTTTCTTAAAAGCATTTTACTGTTCCTCATTCCAATAAAACTTTAAGTCCTTATGCGTTAGTCTTGTCAATGATTTCGCATGTTTCGTGTAATTTGGTATGAAATGTCTAAAAGAAACTAGTAAGACCTAGATATCTTCTAACTTTGTACACGTTTTTTGGTATTGGAAATTCTGCTATGAAGTTCACCTTTCTCCTACCTGGCTGTATTCCATTTTGTTGATGACAAACTCTAAAAACTCTATTTCCCTCTTGCCAAATTCACATTTTGGTAACTTTAATGTTAGATGTGCCGACTTCAGACATTGTAAAACTTCCTTTAATCTGTCCATGTTTTGGCTGGTATGAAAATGTTATCCAGGCAACATATCATTGTCTTGTTTTGTAGGGGGCCTAGTGCACTAAATACATCATGCTTTGGAATTCTGAGTGAGCACTAGTTAGTTAAAATATTTTGTTGAATTGCCCAGTTTCATCAGGAGTTATGAAAGCAGTTTTTTGCTTTGTGTCTTTTATCAAAGGAATTTGTAGAGGTCCATGTGTCAAATCTAATGTTAATATATTACAATTATTCGGTATCTCTAGTAGATTATCTATCCTTGGCAATGGATACTTGTCTTCACCGTCTGAGAATTAAGCTTCCTGTAATCATCTACCAGATGATGTTTTCTTTTTAACAATCATCACTGGACTGGCATAAGGTGTCCTAGTTTCAGAGTTTCAGAAACTATTCAGTTGTCTTTCCATTGCTTCACGATTTGCTTTATTATCGATCGTCCTTCAGCATTTGTTTCATAGGGTCTCATTGAAACTGGTTTGCTGCCCTCTACTTCCTAAATGTCCATTTTAGTCTAATCTGTGCAACCCAGCTTGCGTAAGTCTAGCAAAACGCAATCTCTGTACTCGATTAGAAGTTGAACTAGTTGTGGTTTTTGTTTGTACTGTACATTATCAACTGTCTTTATATTTTCAAGTGAATGGCTTACTAATCTACTTTTCTTGTACAGTAGTTAAGACATTACTGTCCAGAATTTCAGAGTTTGTAGCTTTGTTACTTGGAGTTGACATTATCAGTTTTCTAAAATAATACTGTTTTTAAGCAATTCAATTGATCCATCTCTGCCAACACATTAGTTTTCTGTTAACATAAGACTTGTATCTCGAGAGCTGACAATGGGGGTTCTGCTTCCCCTTTAACTATTTTGACTAAGCAATAAATGTTTCTTTCGTTTATAAGCAAAAGCAAATCGCCTTCAGAGTGATTCGTTTGTTATCTAGATTTAATTGCAATTTGCAGCAATTGGTTCTTCTATATGTAATTCTTTTACCATTTTTGCATAAGCTATGCGAGGCATATCAGCCGTGGAAACATGATCAATCTCTAAATCAAGGACTGCTTTACATAGAGTTTTCCTGCTGGTGTATTTTGGTTTCCAAATCCATAAATGTGAATTACTTTAGGGGTAAAATATGTTTAATTTCTGTGCAACTGACTCATGAAACAGCTAGAGCTGCCAGATTCAATTAACACTTCTACCCAATTTTCACCATTAATTATGGCCCTTTTAAGGTAGAGAACTGGTGTTGCAGTGTTCTTAGTGTCTGTGGCCCAAACCGGTTACTGTATATGCTCGTGTATAAGCCGAGAAATTTTGAACAAAATTAGCGCCATAAAAATCAAGGTTTACTTACCACAAAATTTAACTTCTGTATATTTTATAAAACTTTATTTTCATAGTAGAAGATAATAAGTGACTCCTCTGTACTTTAAATTTTACAATTTAGTTAAATAAAATAATTATACATTTTTTAAAATCAGGGGTGTGTGTTTCTGGAAAACATAACATTCGGGTGACAAGTTTATACGTCTGAATCTCTCAGAGGATTAATGTTTCCTTTATTTGACATGCTTATTCAATCAATGTTTTATATGTGGTACTGGCTCATTTTTTATGAGGTTATTTGAGGTATTTGACAGATTAGTTTTAAATATTCTCGAAGTCATCAAAAATCGTGTTTTTGTATGGCTTGTTAAATAAATATTTAGAACCGTTAGGGATTTATTTAGTGATACAAGGTAACAATCTTTAAAACTTTTCTGATTATCTATCCCAGCACAGATACAAATGGGCTATATAAAATCAACTAATCAAAATCCAATAATATTTGTTGTCTGAGGTTAAATAGCATTAAACTATTTCATCCATAAAAAAGGTACTTGAAATTTATAAAGTGAAATTTTTCTAAAGTAATAAAAATGCAATGAGAAGTAAATTAAATCATAATTTTTTTTCAGATAGTAAAAATTTGCAAAATACACATTAAATATTCTAAAAGTGTCCAAACTAATATTTTACCTTATGTTTTGCCAAGAATTAAATGACAGTAGCAAAGTTTTACAGTATGTACAGATTTGATTTTGCAGCTTAAACATCAATTGAAGAAACTTTGTTTGTGAGATTCTGTTTTATTAAAAGACAATTAAAAAAACACTTGCATAATAGATCATTATTCCATAGTCTCATTTGAAGTCAATGATTTTAATGAACACAACACCTAATTGTGAAATATTTTAATTGAAAACTTTTTGTACTTTCTTCCACAGCTTTGTGTGCAGAAATTGAGAATTCTTATTGAAGATTCTGATCAAAACTGTAAGTTTACATCATTTTTAATAAACTATTCGATCCATAAATGACTCAAAATGCTGCCTAATATTTGGTTAAGGATATAAAATACACATTGTTAGCTATTGTATAAATATATAAAGTACAGTGACTGATTTTCGATATCATGTACTAAATAACATGATTTGACAGACTTATGACAAGGATTTATAAACATACCAGAAAACAAATTACCATACTAAACATTTAAAAGAATAACTATATGTAGCTCTTATGATAATGTGAAAACAAAATAATTGTTATAGTTTGTCTCAAAAGTTCAGACAATAAAGATTTTGTATCTCAAAACTTCACTGAAAAGGTTTGGTTGACAAAAATTGTAGTAGTAAGTTAATTGTAGTAATTGTATAAGTAATTGAAAATATCATGAATTACAAAGAAATTTTTTTTTATTTGAACTAATTGTGAAAATTACCAAAAAATCTTTAAAAAAATATAGAGAAAATAATTTAATTCACGTTTGATGGCATAATTTCACATTTTTATTGCTTGAATTGTGTTTCGTTTGATATGATAAATTAAAACATGATATCCGTTGATTTTAAAGATTTAGTAACACTCCTGGTTTAATTTTATACCAAACAACCAATATAACCATTTTTACTCTTTTACAGTGAAATATAACTGCCCATTTGCTTCAAATTTGTAATTTGACATCTAAATATCCAAACCGAATGCCTAACAGTCCATCACCTTAAAGTTTTGCCACAAATTCGTGGACTTGGAAACATGCATTGGTCGAACATGCATTGGTTTCTTGACGAATTGTTTAGTCTTTCTAAATAAAATCACAAAACAGCAATAAATCGTTCATTTTTGCACTTTAGTACAATACAGAAATAGTCTTTTAAAAAACGCCAAAAAAAGTCTGCCCCTTCCACATTAATTCCCTCCACACCATTATAAACGTTCCACCTTGATGCAAGAGTTGTGGGGAAAACCGTTTTTTTTTTTAAAGTTTATATTTCAATATTCGGTTACACTGAACGTATTTAAATAACACTAAAGAGACCGGTTAATTTTTAACTGGTCCAAAGAAACTGTTTTTCTAAAAAAAAACCCTGCAAACTGCAGTATCAAAACTTAACTTTCGTAATGGTGTGGAAGGAATTCATGTTGAATGAAGACTTTTGGAACTCAAGAAATATTTTAAATTATTTTACATTAGTATTTAATCAAAACAATCTAATCGCTAACACATATTCCCTTAAAAATATACACATTTCTATCGCACTCATTTCTCCATTGGAGCTCATGTTATTTACGGTTGCCTCCTCTAACTTAAAAAATTAATTTCGGTAGAAGGAGGTTTTGAACAACTGCCCACTCATGCTAAACTGTTACTATAAGTAATAATATTCCATAAAAAAATTGGCTAACTGTTCCAAGGTTGCACTTTTTAGTTATACCGTTTCGAAAAACACCATTTTCCTATACACTCGTGGCCAACCTAACTTGGGTAAAAACAAAAAGTAAAAAGGCAGTGGGGAAAACGCGGTGCAATGATACAATGTGCAAAAAGTTTTTTTTTTAAAATAAGAAAATCGAATTGATAGTTGGAGATTTTTTCTAGACTTTTATAGAAAGCATACAAAATATTTCTAAAAACCAAGAAACTATTAAACTATATTAACAAAACTAAAAAATTTTAATAATGCACATCACAAGTTTTCATTTTTCGTACAGTACGACTCAAAAAGCAACAAAGGAAATTAAAAAAATCTTTATGACATTGATTTATTGAACTTATTACTTGACTACAATTACCAAAGACTTTTTCCAAACAATTTGAAATTTTTAAAATCTACTTTTGTTCAGCCAGATTGGGCAAATGCTTTTGATTACTTCTATTTTCCATTTAAGGAAAGAATTGTAAATTTCCTTCTTTTTTTAAACTGAAATTCATTTTCTATCGCCAATTACATAGTGAATTATGATATAATGAAAAAAACCCATCTACCTCTGTCATAATAAACAAAATCTGATCGAATCGGCAACCATGAAACGCGAAAAAGAATCAATGATCCGTTGGCTGGAAACTCTTGTAAAGTAATATTTATATACAAAATTATCTGAATACAATTTAACCAAAATACACTTTTCATTTTGTTAAAATTGCCAAATTTTCTCAAATTTTTTCAAATCTGTTAGACCTTAAACTAATTTAATGTTTTAAAGATGTTTTTTGGATGGATTCGCAAATAATTTATGGAACTCTTTACATCCGCAGAAAGATCTTCTCCATAGCATATTTCTATTTACCCAACTTAGGTTGGCCAGGAGTATAGACTGTAATGCTAAATGGAAAAAGTTAGGCTTAACATTTCATTTTCAAAAAAGTCATAACTTCCTTAATTCTTGAAATTTGGAAAACTTTAGAAATACAGGTCTAATAAATTTGTCTCTAGTACTTGTAAAAAATTCGTGATTGAATTCTGTGACATGAATATTTTGAGCTGGGCCATTTGATGTGGAATGACTCGTACTAATTGACGTCCAACCCTAAACTTCGATAGTCTAAACAGCAGCTGCATCATGATGACGGTGGGGAAGTACTTATAAGTCACATACAATGGCCACATGTTGGCTGCTTTTTCTTTGTGAAGTGTGAAATTACTTTGAACATGTATCCATCGGTCTGAATTGAAACTAATAAAGAAAAGAAACAAACGGCAGCTTAATCAATCTGAAAGAATGAACCATTTTTTTCCCTAACACTTTTGAGAATGGTCCACGTTGAATATTATTGTGCAAGATTTTGCAAATTTAAGTCCAGAAATAAATTTACTCTAATTTAACTGCAATTTTTGTAATTTTTCGTTGATTTTTTTGCGTTAAAAAAGTTACGTGATTTTTGACGCTGTCCCTCCTCCTCCCCCCCACGTGATATTCGGCTCAACCCTCCCTCCCCAAACATGTCATGTAATTTATGGACGGCCCTCAACTTTGATGGTATTTCAACTGTGCAGTAGCTTTAAAAAAAGCTTTTAATTTAAAGAATTAAATGTGTTTTAACTGTTGCAAAGAAAATTATATGAAATTGAATGATAGTTTAAAAAAAAATATAGGCTGAATAAGGTATTCTAAAATATCCTTTTTATTATGGTTCAAACTTTATCGGACCGATTGTCACGTTATAAAATTTTCAAGAAAGGATTTCAGTAATGCTGTCACACTTTTCTAATAACAATATTAATATAGCACTTATTTATTTTTTACTGTGTTAAAAAATGTTTTTTCAGCCCTAGATTATTAACTATGTTGACTAAATTGCGAGGTGCAAACTTTTTTCTTTGAAGTTATACATTTTAGATTCAACAAAACTATAAGATTATATGTAATATGAAATTTTTACCCCTTAAGTAAAGGGATAAAAAAGTTTAAAAGCTTTTCCTAGCTGTGGCTCCAGTTTTTACGTTAATTTACAATGTTTTTTATAGTTATTAATTGGATGCCTCTCTTCTTCAAACTCTTCTCCCTCCCCCTTGTCACACATCAACCTATGCTTATTTAAAATTATCAATAGTTGATAGCTATGTTTAACAAAAATATTTTTTCAAGCAAATGGTCAGGGTCAAATAGCTTTAACAACCCTCTAGGATACCAAAGACTGACCCTAGTACCTTAATGATAAACCATATCATTTGGAACAATTAAAAAAATTCGCTACAACTTGAGATCGTCATATCCTTTGTTCACAGTAGCAAAATCTGGTAGTATTTAAAAATTCACCTAACTTAGTATTTTTTTTCTTCAAGTTCATGGGAAAACACACTGATTTCTATCTCGAAATAAAAATTAAATTTGACTGCATTAATTTTCATACTGATTGATTACTTAGTGTATGACTAGTAATTGTTTGAAATTTTGAGAAAAATTCTAAGTATATTTTACAGTGAAATATTTAGGACTTCTTGCTATGTCAAAAATTCTTAAAACTCACCCGAAAAGTGTTCAAGCTCACAAAGACTTAGTGCTGCAGTGCTTAGATGATAAAGATGAGTCAATACGTCTGCGAGCTTTAGATCTATTATACGGAATGGTAAGTAATTGTCTTTACTATAAGGGTTTTAACTTGTATTCAATATATTTTTTATGGATTTTTTTAAAGATTTTCTTATTAACGAGTGAAAGCAAGATTAACTGATATTTTTATTCCTTTCTAAGGACAAGATTTTTTTTTAATCTTTAACCGGTAAGAAAAGGATGAATATAACCAGTGCTTATTTTGCTCAGGTTTAGAGAGCCTAGAGAAAAAGAACAAACTAGTACTTTGTACAAGAATATAAGAGTGCCACCAACTTTGAGAGACTGGATATGTTTTGAAATACACAAAAAGATAAAAATCGTAATTCCATAGACCATAATTAAGCAACACTCATTGCCATTAAGTTTTTATACCTTTCAGTAGAATGCCAACATCTGACACCAACTTTCGCCAAAGCAGCCAAATATCGTCTGCAGTACTATTGCAGAAAAACACATTTCTCCACTTAAATTAATGATTATTTTTACTTTCTACAAATGTTGATTCCTTAATCAAAGGTAGACAAAGCGAGATGAGACATATCCGAAAAACAGTAAAATACACACCTTAAAACTTGCTAAATGCAAAAAATATTTAGTGCAAAATATAGCTGACAATTCTTCATAATATACAATAAAAAATTAAAAAGTTTAACCTGTTTAACCTCTGGTTTGAGAGTAACACGATAGAAGGCAGCACTCTCGACCAAATGTGTGCAATGGAAGTAGTGCCCAGGTACTTGTAAATGGTGAACTGACTGAAAAATTTAAAATTAAAACAGGAGTAAGGACAAGGCTGTGTGTTATTGGGTTAATTGTTTATCATTGTCTTGGATTGGGCAATGAGAAAAATAGTAGAAACTACACATAGAGGAATAAGATGGGATTTTAACGCATTTCCTGAGGACCTAGATTTCGCAGATGATATTGTTCTGATGTCATTCAGATTCCAAGATATGCAGGAAGAAACTAGTCGCCTCGAAAGGAATGTCAAAAAGGTTAGTTTAGCAATAAATGAAAATAAAACTAAAGTCACGAAAATAAACAGTAAAAATAGAACAAAAGTTATTAACTAAAAAAAAATTGAAGAAACTGATA
Source organism: Oedothorax gibbosus (assembly GCA_019343175.1). Lineage (NCBI taxonomy): Eukaryota > Metazoa > Arthropoda > Arachnida > Araneae > Linyphiidae > Oedothorax > Oedothorax gibbosus. The sequence goes on along the minus strand of CM033282.1, from coordinate 9,475,660 downwards.
ATTTTACGTTCCTAGGTTCCATAAATGACACACTGGGTGGAACAGATGAAGATATCAAATGTAGGATTAATTTAAAAAAACGCAAAATGCTTTAAGATAACTTTTCATGGTTTGGAAGTCGTCAAACTTAAACATTTCTCTTAAGCTAAAAATACATACTACTATATGGCAGTGAAATTTAGTAAATTACAAAGCAACCTAAAAATAAAATAAACTCATTTCATATTAAATGTTTAAGAATTCTGAACATTTGTTATCCAGCACAAATTTCAAACCATGATCTATATATCAAAACAGCAAATAAACCCTTAACCAATGATATTATGAGAAAAAGGTGGTATTCGGTTGGCCATGTGCTTAGAAGAAGCCCTAATTCTAGCGAACAGATTCCTCTAACATGGTCTCCTGACAGAAAAAGGAAAACAGCCAACCACGGCTGACATGCCGACAAAGTATCTTGCAAGAAATAAACCATCTTGGTTGGCCAAGCTGGGCAGTTGCCAGGGAGGCTGCACTGAACCGGGGCACTGGGTTTCAACTATTGTGGCCTCATGCGCTAGGCAAGACATTTGCAAACATTGTTAGATTTTTTTGCTCCACAAATCCAATTTTCTGCTAAAAACATTAATTTTATCACTCGTATCCAACATGTGTACTTTCTCGTTGGAGGTTCAAGATATTTAATTTCTTCAATATGTCAAACAAGTAGCTTAATTTCATCACAAATAAAAATCACGAAAATTTTCGGCTTTCGGTCTGTTTTCTTCTTCTAGAAAAAAAGGTGAATTCTTCTCTTAATTTATAAACATGTAAAAATTTCACGTGTTAACAATCTTGTGTCACAATAAAATAATAACATAACTTTTACTCTTGTTCAGGCAGTTATTTATTAATAATGCAAAATACTCAATGCATTATAGTTATATACATTTTTTGTCAGTGGGGAAACGATGAAAATTATGATCGAAAACTGAGCCGCAAATACTGAAAGGTTGAGAAACACTGTTTTAACGTTTCAAAGATGCGTTTCGCACAATTCTTGCAAGATTGGTGTATTTTAAACTTGAAAAAATATCAAGTTACTTTCAGAACATATTAAACGTTTATAATAATGTGGCGTAATTTTTGAAATGGTGTGCCTTTGTTTTATTTTTCAGTTGTTAATTATTGTCTGTAAAAAGTAACATTCTCTTCTACGTCGACACAACAAACCTGCTTTATAAAATTCTTAATATGACTAAGTTTGTTCCGTTGCATGTCGACACACTACTAAAGTTCTTTTAAACGTTTTTAGCCAGGATAGTAGAAATATGCATAACTTTGTTAGCATCTATATGCAGGTAACAAATGTCTTACTGGTTTGTTACGAATGGGTTTGTAATTTGCCTAGAATCTAAAGCTTTTAGCCAGGGATTGGAGAAACGTGTTACTTGTAACAGTTACTTAACGGTAACGCCGAGTAACCACGTTATATTTTTTTTAAAGTAACTAACTTAGTTACTTTTGGCAGTAACAAAGTAGTGAAAATTTTCGTTACTTTCCAAAGACTGTTGGATGTCATTTTTTAAATGCAACTCCTTTAAAATTAACTAAATTTTTAAAAAATTCTAATTGCAGTGTTTTGTTTGTGCTTATGTTTCTTTAAAACTTATTTCTCTTCGAAAAACAGTGAGTCGGTTCAATTTCAATTTTGTTTATAACTTGAAATTTCTAAAAGTAACTGAAGTAGTTATTTTTCATATTAAGTAACTTTAACAGATTTATATTTTTACTAAAGTAACAACAGAGTTCCATTTGAAAAGTAACTTTCCAATCCCTGATTTTAGCGATGTAGTTTTATAACTATTACTTATAGACTAAAAGTGTAATAGCAAAAAATGCTGCTAGTTATATTCTCTGCAACATACATTTTTTGAGGAGTTTTCGGATGGATAACATTAGTGTATTATTGAGGAAAATTTTTAACAAAATCAAAACTAGGGCCAGAGTGTAATCTCCAGATATAAAGTTAGAAAAATATACATCTATTTTACACCTGTCTTTACGTCGCCAAAAGGCTACTTTTCCCACTCTAGCTGTTTTTGCTTTTCACAAAAACTTAAGATCCACTATACTGTTTTATTTAGTATTTTACTTTTTATTTAGAATTGATATAGCATAAATTTTATGATTTCTTCAAAAACAATGTTAATTTTTTTTAGGTTTCAAAGAAAAATCTCATGGAAATTGTTAGAAAGTTAATGGCTCATATGGACAAAGCTGAAGGAGCCCAATACCGTGATGAACTTCTTTCTAAAATTATTGATATATGTTCCCAGAATAACTATCAGTACATTACTAATTTTGAGTGGTATGTAAAGTATAGCCTTATTTATTTCGATATTCAAGGCAGTGTAAATTTATAAATATTTACTAATTTTAAAGTTAGTGAAACAACGAGTGTAGAAATTAAACTTTATTTGTACAGAGAATTTAGATTATTTGACTTTTGCTCATCTCAGATAATGTTTCCTCTATTTTAAAAAGTTTGATTTTATAAGTGTTTCGGCATCCAATTCAGTACGTCTTAATGCTTTCTGTGTGTAAGGTTTTGTTGCAGAGTAATATATCACAGGTATAGCATTATCGAATTCTTAGTTCTTGATGCTTTAAGGGTGAATGAGAATTTTAAAGTTAGTGAAACAACAAGTGTAGAAATTAAACTGTTTGTACAGAGAATTTAGATTATTTAGTTTTTGTAAGTGTTTCGGCATCTGATTCAGTAAATCTTAATGCTTTTGACGTGTAAGGTTTTGTTGCAGAGTAATATATCACAGGAATAGCATTATCAAATTCTTAGTTCTTGATGCTTTAAGCGTGAATGAGCCCGATTGACTGCGGATCTCCAAACCTAAGTGCCTCTGTGTTAATTCAATGGGAAAAAAATATATTTTCCTCCGCATTTCTCTGGCTGCTTTGAATATTTCTGCAAATGTTTTTTTTTCATATGATAAATCTAGCTGACAAACGGGTTTCTATAATCCCATTTTCGAAATTCGTTCGTATCTTTTTAAGAAATTATTTATTGAAAATTTAAAAAATATATTCAAACTAATTTCAAACAGGGGGAATCAATCCAATAGGGGAAAAAAAAAATTTAGAGCCAAATTACTCCTGCTGTTTTGAATATTTTTTTAAACAATTATTTTTTATGATAAATGTAGCTGACTTGAATGTCTATATAATTCCACTTTTTGAAATTGGTTTGAATATTTTATCGTAAAGTTATATATTGAAAATAAAAAAAATATTCGAACTAATTAAAAAAAATTGGAATTATAGAGGCATTAAAGACAGCTACATTAATCATATAAAACACTATTTGTAGAAATATTCAGTACTGCCAAAGTAATTCTGCTTCAAAAATTATTTTTTCCCCTTGATTAACACAGATGGTAGCGTTTGGTGTGGAGACCAGATTTCGGGTCTCCTCTTAAAAAAGCATCTCCCTAAGCGAAAGTGGAGAGAAAACAAATGTTCCAAGGCTGTGTAGCTCTAGCGTGACATTAATTCCAACAATCCTTTTAATTTAGACAGTTAAACTACGATAAAACTTTTTTAATTCGTGAACCATAAAATACTTCAGTTACAGGAAGAAAAACAAAACATTCATTTAAATGGATCCCAGGTTTTAAAAGGTTATAGATATAGTATTAAACTTATATAGTGTTTAACTAAATAAATTTATTGATACACTTTACAAACATATTTTTAAATATTCTGTAAATATATTCACATCTGTTGGTTTTATTTCTTAGGTATGTCAGTATTTTAGTAGAGTTGACTAAAATTGATGGAACCAAACATGGGTCAGCCATTGCTGCTCAGATGCTTGATGTTGCCATTCGAGTTCAAGCAATTAGGAGTTTTGCTGTTTCACAAATGGTAGGTTTTTTGCAAGTTCGTAAGAAACTGAGCTTCAAAGTTTTTAGTTTGAACTTGGATCGATCAAAAACGGTACTTGTAAATGGTAAAAAAACTACTTCTAACTTGTTATCTTTAAAGGAGGAAATATATGCATGACACAAAAATCTCATTTTTTCACAAAATGTCGCATAGCATATTCATCCACTAAGCTCTTCAATTGCTATGTTTGAGGACTGCTTGCCAGATTTTGACAAGAAATCAGGATATGTTAGTTTCTTAACCACCATGACAACTGAAAATGTTTTAGAACTATATGACATCATAGATTACTTTGGTACAAATATTTCACTGTTTATCACTAGCCTTTTAAATATCCACTGCCTTACAGGCCTCTATACTGCTCAATCTGACCACTGATGGAGGCTGTCCCATAGGAGGGATGTTAAGACAGTGAAATTTCTCACCCCCTCTCCTTACTTTAAACCTATCGTGTTCTGAAAACTGGTGATAGCTATTGTTCTATCTTTTCATTATCTGAAAGAATTGTTTGCAAAAAGAAATAGTAACAAACATAAATAGGGCCATTTGAAAGCAAGACAGCCACTTGAAATTTGCAGAGAGAGCCCTCCAAATGTACTGCCCCTGTAGGCACCTGCCTATTTTGAGCCAACCAACAAATATTGCAGAGTTAGGTCTTAATGTAGCTCTAGTATATATTTTCAAGTTGCATTGGATGGTGACACAACAATCCCAATTTTAACTTTTCTTAAACTATTTGTATCCGAGTTTTGTTGTGTTATATGTTGTTGTGTTTGACTATTCGTTGGGGGAAGCTTGAGATCCAATTGGCAATATGAAGCGTCCAGATCACTTATGTCCATATTGGATAAGTTGTACAGTAAAAAAGGCTCTAACATTCTTAATCAAATGTTTCAACATTATGTAATGATACAAAATTGAGAAATCTTTTTATCAATAAATCAATAACTATCCTTAAATTTTTAATATTTCGTTTAAAATTGATTCCCTGAAAAATATTTTCAATCAAGCAATTGGTTCCACGATAGCTGTTTCTGTTATACTAATTCACAATTTGGTTAATTTTCCTTAGTGCAAAAAGGTTTCCCAAAATGTTCTACTACTATGAGGACATACATATTTAAAATTTTTTTTCGCTTAATAAGATTTCAATTACCCGATAGCACTAAAAAATCAATATAGCCTTTAAGAATATTCTCATTATTCATTTTCTTCAAGTCAATTTCATAGGATTTATTAAAAACCAACGACCTTGCTATTAGTTGATTTTATGGAGCATATGGTATGGAGTGAGAGTGAGTCTTGTTTCAATACATGGGCTTTTTTACACAATGCACTTTTAGTACAGGAAAATGTCACATAGCATTTTATAAGCAATTGTAACACTAATAAGATATTCTCCATTTAAGGTTCATCACATTAATCCTCATTCACTTTATAATGTTACAAATTATACTATTCTACTCTTTTTTTTAGTTATCCGTTATACAAAGTAGATCTATGAGTGAAGAATGTTAGTACAGAAGTGGCTAGAAAGTGTAAACTGGCATTTAAAAAAATTCAAGCTGGTTGTTAGGTTACTAGAGTATTTTATACAAGAATTTCTGAACCAAATTTCAATGTACTGAAACTAATAAAAATTTATATAGAATATTAGCTACCACTTAATCCCATTTCGTGACATGATATAGTTATATTATGTGGCTAAAAATTATGAAAAACCAACCAAGCAATGGTAGAGTAGTAGGTCCCTACAGCCAATCGTCACTTGAATGTCACTTTAAATGTTGTGGCCCATCGCTAAATAACAGGGCTAGAAAATTATAAAAAATTTACACATACTCAGATCCGTACTATTCCTGACCGAAATCTTTTTTAAGATGCTACGTATAATGGATTTTGAATAGTATTTAAAAAATCTTTTCACGTCAAGAAATAAGATTTTTAAAATTTCTGCATGTGTTAAACATATAACTTTGAGATCTTTGACAGTTTTAGATTAAATGAATGAATTCGTGGTAACTCACTGTAACAATTTTCCTAATGTCCATGAAATTCCAATGTTTGCAATTTCTTAGCTCAATATTGCATTACATAAGTCTCTTTCAAATTAAAAGTAGCAATAGATAAATTTCAATAAATGGTTTTATCAGTTAATTTCTTTGATCGGCACATTGTAACATTTCTACCGACTTATAAAACAAAATCTCAGCAATTTGAAATTTTATAGACATTGATATTGCGCATATCTAATATATTTGCGAACTTTAAAAACTAAACCCTCAGCAAATAGCAGAAATTAATAGCGACAACACAAATATCGTAACCATTTTTTCTGCCACTTAGTAATAATTTAAGAATATATGCCGTTTGAACTAAAACCACAAGACATTTTTTGCAAATATTTCAAAAAGGTTAAAATCATGCAACTTAAAACAAAGCAAAATCTGCCATCGATCAGAAAATACGAAAAAAAGTGAAACTAGTGAACATTTTACAAACCTTGATGGGTTGTGACAGCCCGATTTTGCATGGCCGTAGCGTTAGCATCTACGGCACTGTGTAGGTTGTTTTTTGTGCTTGTATGGTACAACATCCACTTTTGGTGCATAAAGTCAATGACAATAAATATGGCCGTAGTGTTCGGAAGTTCCAAAAAGTATACCGGAATAGATATCTTGTTTCCCTCCACATTTTTGGAGAACTGGAACACAGAAGTGATGGGATAGCCATAATAATTCAGTTCTTCTTTAATAGTCTCTACATTTATGTCAGACGGGACATTTCTGAGGACTACTTTAAGAGTTCTTTCGCTCTTAAGCTTATATGAGTTGAAGTGGATTTTCTTTTCATCTAGAACTGTTCTGTAGTCCTTTTCAGTCTGGACCCTTATGTTTAGAGTTTCCAGGTTTGCCTTCCCTGTAAAATGACTAATCCCTGTCTTTTTCAGGTCTTTTGCCAATTCTGGCCAGTTAATTTTGGGATTCGAAATTACTATTGGTGGTTTTTAACTAGCTCTAGGAGCAGGTAAAAATGTGGAATCGTTCTCATTGTTAGAGATTTTGTATGTTTCCATCCTTTCTGGAGGGTCATTTTGAAGGGGTGTATATTTTGGAGATTAATTTGTGTGGGGTTGACCTGATCTTTCTACATTTTGGTAGTGTGCTTTAGGGCAATGAATCCCTCATCACTATTATGTGACTGCATTTTCTTGCACATTGTCTTCCTCTGTCTGCAATCCATTTTAGTCCGTCTAAATATCTGATACATAAAATGATTTGTTGTTGGCAAAGTGCTTAGCTTTGATCATAGTGGGTTCCTCGTCATTAGGGTTTGGCGTGTGATCAAAAACACATTTGGGTCCCTTTTTTGATAAGTTATGTGTTGGTGGAATCAGGTTTTCATAGTCAACTATAATACTGTGCTTTTCGCAGTTAGGAATGTTATATTTTCCTAACTTTTGAAGATAAAGCATGACCTCTTTAACCATATTTTCACGGTACATTGAAATTATTGAAGCTAAAGCCTGGTATTGGTCAGGTAAGTGGTTGTGACTCGATTGCTATCAAGATAAAGTTTGATGTCTTCAAGTGACTTGCTCACATAGGTCTAGTGCAATTTGAGAATTTCCTAAATTAGAGATAAAACTAAAACAGAATTGGCAATGCAGGTGTAGTGCAACACTAATTACCGTATATACTCGTGTATAACCCGACTACGTGTATAACCCGACTACGTGTATAACCCGACTACGTGTATAACCCGACCTCCCATTTTTAAACAAAATATCCTTCCAAAATCGGTAACCCGTGTATAAGTCGAGGAAGGAAATAAGGCCAGCCTTCTGAAGAAAATAAGAAGAAACCGGTTCATAACGAGATCGTAATTTTTATTTATTTTGCAAGCTAAATTTCAACCCCAATGAAAATAAAACTGGTTTCATCTCCGAGTGTCCTTGACATTGCCGACCCTGAATGGAGAATCTTAGTTGAAACTAAGTTCAGTGAAGCGTGAAGACTATGCTGCCAAGGTCACGGACCGATGTTGTTTTATTTACACCTTAAAGACTGGTTGACTGAACTGCCCTGTGCCAGAGCTACACGTGCAAAATACGCATCACGTCGAGAACTAACAATTAAACATCATTATGGTGGATACCGTGAATAGATACCAATTATCTTCAAGATTTAACCGCTTTTGGGTCCTTATTTTTAATAGATAGTATCTAAACCTTAAGTTTGATTGAAATTTAGTTTTATTTTAAGGACATGGGATTTTTTTTTTGGAAATTTGATGTCTCGTGTATTACCCGATTTTTACGGCACTGAAATTGTCCAAAATTTCTCGGCTTATACACAAGTATATATGGTAAGTGTTCTGGCTAACGACATTAAGTAAACAGGTATTTTACAAATTTCTCAAAGTGTATCAGTGAAGAGTTCCAATGTAGAATGATAAAATAAATGCATAGCAGAAGAATAAAAAGTTATTGATCATTGTGTTAGTAAAAGTATGTATGAACACAGCATGGTCATAAAAGTTAAAATATTAAAGCATTAAAATGTCCAAGTCAATAGTAACAGCGTTCGCTCATGCAAGCACAGCATAGTTACTTAGCAAATAAATACACAAGTCTTAAAGAAAACTTAGTCCTTAAAACGAAACTAAGTTCAAGTCAACAGAATTAAAATCTTCAAAAAGTAGAAGTCTGAAATGTCAACAGTAAGAAATTAGCAAAAAAAATGGCAACTACACGCATGCACGGAGGCGGCGCTGGAAATTTATAAACAAACACCAACAGTCATACAGATTGTAGTGATATAAACAACATATTTCAAAATAAAGACTTAAAATATAAGACAAAAATATTTAAAACCTTTAAAGCTCAACAAATAAAATCCAAAACGACAGCGAAACAACATCTCAGCGAAAGTAAATGCTCTTGCTTTCAAGTTCTTTTTATAATATTACAGTTTCATTCTATGTATACAGTATTAATATTTTTTGTCAAGTGGTATATATAATTATAGCTTTAAGTCTTTTAAGAAAATTAAAAATACACAAGCTTATTTTTTTTATTTATAATTATTTTGCGATGTTAATTTTTTTTAGCAAATATAATTAAAACTATTCATGCATTTATGTTGAGGAATTTTAAAGTAAGTTTATTTTTTTAGGCTATTTTGTTGAAAAATTCACAGTTTCTACAAGGAAGTTCTGACAGAAATAGTGTATCTGAGGTTTTATATGCTGCGGCCTGGATTTGTGGAGAATTTTCTGGGTATGTATGTTAAGTTTACGTACAGCCCTCGCTGAAATATTTCTTTGCCCGAATCTTGATTTTAGTGTCAACTTAGGTGGCAGGCTTAACCCAGAATTCTACTGTCAGCATGATTAAAAACCATGCAAGTGTCAGACTGTGAGTGAAGAGAAGACCCCCCCCCCCCTCCACCGTGCCTGCAATAGTGGTGTGAGATTAAATCATGACCCTGCTAATGACTATCTCGGGCGACATCGCTCAGTCAATTCTGTGTCCAATTATTTGCAACTATATTTTTATTGGATCATCAATTTTTCTTGCATTTTTAATGTAATCAAATTACTCTTGATATTTCTGTTGGTTTGAACCCGAAACAGGGCAGGAGAAATTTTTTAAAAAAGAATAATGCTTTTTCTCTACGCAGTTAAGCACTCAATATATATTTTGTTAAAAAGGCGTTTTCAGAAGAATCCTGCACTAACCCAAGACACTACACAATAGAAGGGGGTAACAGATATGGACTATACAGGTAGTAGTAAATTATTTTTTTGAAGATCTCAATTGCAGGTTTGAAAATCTGTAAAGGATAAACTAAAATTCTGAATTTCTGTTCACCTTAAGTAGGATTTCATGTAAAGCAATTTAACTTTTATTTAATGTTTTACAATTACTTCAGAGCTTTATGGGAGGGGAAAATGCATTGAATTTGTCTTAAGCAATATTTAATGTTAATTTGGGTCATGTTAACAAGGTTCGTCTGTACTGAGCTACTTGGGCTGAATTGGCCACACAAATAGGTCTACGATTATGCACGAAGATAATGATCACTTTTGTAATGGAGTTGAGTAGTTTCATTTAGTATCTCTAGGGAAAAACCCAGCTATTTTCCAAGTTAGAAGAATTAGTCACTAAATTTTGATTCAACATTTGACCTTTAAAATTTTAAGGTAAATTCAAATCAATGTAAAAATATTTAGTTTGGAACCAAGTAATAATGCTATATTAGTTTTTAAAAAATGACATAAATATGCATAAATTTTCAGCCTCTTAAGTATGTTTCTACTTATCATGTTTAAGAATATTATTACATTTGACTAAAGTTTAATTTTTTTTAATCGGAAACTTATGTTATGATTAATATAAAGGTATTTTTTTTCTAAATTGCAGATTGCTAAGTTCACCTTTCAGTACTTTACAAGCCATGATGGATGAAAAAGTTATGTTTTTGCCCTCTCACATTCAAAGTATTCTTATACAAAATGCTGCAAAATTATATGCACGTGTTATTGAACTTTGTGAGCTAGAAGGAGACCCTGAAAGTGCTTCAGCAGCTTCAAATTTATTGTTAGATAAAATGCCAATGTTTGTTCAAAGTGCTGATTTAGAAGTTCAAGAACGTGTAAGTATTGCTTTCTGTTTGTTATTTTGTGAGAAGAGGGCATGAACAATATATAAGTTTAAGTATTTCTAAAGCCTATAACCCATTGGTGCTATTGTTGTTATCCTTCTGATCACAATGCAAGCTTAGAGGATACTTTTTTTGTTTTCCCATCTGGTGGTTTGTCAGGAAATGGCATGGGACTCCTTTTTCTAAACTTGCCTGGTCCAAAGGGTCCTGGTCTGCCTAAAATCCATTGTGGTTAGGATTAATCGCAATTGCTGCTATACCATCTCGTGGTTTGTTGCATGGTGTGTTTGATTAAAAGAAAATTGTGCAATGTTTGTAGGGCTACTTAAATATAGAATCTATAAAATTTTAAGTTTTATATTTAGTTTATAGATTTAACTGTATTTAGTTCTAATCAGTTCAGTTAGTTTTATTTTGGTGACAAACAGCTCTTCAATCTGTTTAAATTTACTTTTTTAGTTTGTGTGATTAAAAAAAAAGTGTGCAACATTTTTACTTGGAAAAAGAAATTATTCAAAGATTGTCTGGAAAATTAAAAAGTTTTCTTATTTTTACTAGATTTCCCTGTTCAAAAATTACCCCATACAAGTGTGGCACATACTGTGCAGAACAGATTGAAAACTGTCTAATATTTACCCTTCTGTGTTCAACAATTTCCCAAAAGGAAGGGTAATTTTTTAAAACAAGTTTTTTTTTCAATTTCTACAAAGGAAAAAGTAAATTTAAATACTGACACCCAACAGCTATCTCAAATAGTCCATACACAATAAATTACTGGTTAGAAAAGTTCATAAATGTTTGAGCTATGGTAAAAGTTTGGTTTTTGTCTAACATTTACCCTGGATCACCCTACACTTTATCATTTGTTTTGAGTTCACTATGCATTAAAATTTCAGTATTTAACAAAAAGTAAATATGCATGCTAGATTGCACTGAAAAATTGTTATTATATTCTATTAATCAATAATTAGATGAAGACAAGTTTTTTTTACCAAGACCCAGACGAGAATTGTCTCCTTAAATAATTTTGATTTTAACAGTCCAAACCTAGCCCTAACCGAAGTAAAGTGAGGGGAAAAAGCGAAAACAGCAATGCTTACGCTGTTTCCTAGAAAACAACACGAGAGGGTAAGGGGGAAAAAGTGTCTTCATCGTATGTGTTGTATTCGGAGGGAGTATAAGTAAGAGCTAATAAATGCTACTTATCTGCTGAAAATTGACCTAGGATAAAAATCGTTTGATGGGAGGGAAAATGTTGGAGAGAAATACTGTTTGAAAAAACAGTTGTCTCCTTTAAGATGTTTAATTGTTTATTATTTGTTTGTATAAATTTGATGCAATTTGTAAACCAAATATATTGTCGGCTTTAATTAAAGCATTCAGAACAATTTAAATTTTAACTGACCATAATAATTGCACATATTTTTAAGATATATGTATTACTTATCAAAATAAGCAAAATGGTGCATTGAGTTTCTATGTTTGCAGGTTTATGTATAAAAAATTCGATAATATATAGTATACATTAAATATATTGTCGGTCAAATGATAAAGCCAGGAATGCGAATTCTAGGGATTGGCAATTTTTGAAAATGGTGGGCTACTCAGTGTCTAGTTTTCTATCCCTGTGGTTTTGCACATTCATGGTTTTGTCATTTGACCGACGATACATAACATGTTATTAAGAACAGTAGACTATGCAACAAAAATCTTGCATACTATTGCATTTTTATAAATGTATCTTTAATAACACCGCACAAAAGGTAATTTAATTGGATTGTTGTATTTTTATTGAAGAAATCTTATTTATTTGGAGTATTTTTTTTAGACAGTTTTACAGTAGAGAGTCTTAAATCTTAAAACTCATTGGGATCTCAGGAATTTCAGATTTGAGATTTTTAAATATTTTCTAAAAGGAGATGTATAGAGAAGTAAAACTCAGATTTACTTTAGAGGGTGCTATGTGTTTAAACCTTAATAAATCATCTGTTTTTACAATCTGTAAAACTTTTTAAAACAATTTACTTGTCAACTAATCATAAATTTAAGGGACAAAACCATCTTGTTTTCAAAATCTTGTACACCGCTTTCCATTATTTTTAAGTAAAAAAAAATCATTTTTAATTTCACTTTTATTTAACAGGAGTGATACTAATTTGTTAAAAACAATTATCTATAAAACTTACATTTGAATTATAAATTAAACCTGACAATAGATATTACAGGAAAATATTGTTTCAGAGTAGACTTGAGCAGCAGAACTTTTGCAATTATCCCAATAGTTTACATGCTAATTAAAAGAAAACTGAAAATCATGATAAGATTTTCTTTGGTACTAATGTAGCTTATGACCATACAATTGATTTAAGAATTGAAACCATCTTAAAAAGTTTGTTAGATTCAAGATGGTGGCTAAAATGGGATTCTCTACAAAATCATCGGACATAGGCGTATTAAGTTTGTCTATATATCTTTAGACCACCAAGTTCATTTTTCATGTTTAAAATCAGCTATATATGGTCAGTTGGGATAGTTATTACCATGGGGTAAATTCAACCAGTGAAAATTCTAAAAATCTCGTTCAGGTAAAATATTTTTTAAATGTACAGGGTGATTATAAAGAAACTTGCCAACATCTGCACTTCTAGAGTCCGTTCCAGTTAACCGATCGAGATGAGATTGCCAATATAGTTATTCAGAGGTATGCGCTCGAGATTCTGTGAATGGCATTACAGTGGTGCTCGCGGTTATAGTTACAGAAACTCGAAAATGTTGAATGGCAACGCCTACTTTTTCCTGTCTCAAAATGTTCAGCGCATGCGAAAACCTTAAATAGCGTTGGAACGGCACCGATATGTCCAAAAACCGACGTGTTATGCATACACAAAAGAGTTCTGAAAATCGGCCAACAAAACACGATCTGGGTGCACACAGTAAATTTGCATATGACTGAGGCAAGATACCAATCACAGAACTCCGTTCGCCAGATATTCAGCGTAGGAAACTTATAAAATACCAAGCAGGTATGCGAAGTCGTCATTTGGGAACTCACCCATACCGACGAAATGACTCTTCCTGGGAAAGTTCGCGGTGAATTGATCACTGTATTATCAAAATGGCATGAACGCTGCGAAAGCCTTGCGTGTGTATCGCCGCAATCATTGACAACGACGTAGCCCATGTACTCTGCAAGCTCTGCGTGATTTAGTGCGCAAATTTGAAGATACAGGGTGCACCTGTGATAAACCGCGCTCCGGACGGCCAACAGTTTCTGAGGACGTTGTCATGGAAAGTGCATCATACAGTGACTGTAGGACACAGAGAAACCGCAAGAGGCATAGTGTGTGTGTTGGATATTCCGAACAAAACGGTCCGCAAGCTCTTGCGCTCGGTACTTCACATGTTTCCCTATCGGTTCCAGCGCGTCCAGATGTTGGAGCCGGGTGACCCACAACTACGCCTGGACTTCGCAAATGCATTTTTAATACCATATGATGCTGATAACGACTGGCCACTTTGCATACTATGAACGGACGAGGTGCATTTCGCCTTAAATGGCAACATTAACACAAAGAATTGTGTGCATGGGGAGAGACGAATCCTCACGCTGTGGCACCAGTACCATTATGTGACGACAAAGTGACTGTGTGGTGCGGCATTACAGCTACACTTGTTCGCGGCCCGTTCTTTGAGGAAACGATCCTGACGGGCCCTGCAACATTTACTGTAACTGGCTTTCGGCCTACAGCCATGCTGCAAAATTATGTGCTACCGGAGTTGCGTCGGCGGAATGCACTCAATGACATTGTTTGGATGCAAGATGGTGCACCTCCACATATACCGAGGTCAGTTAAAAGGCTCCTGGATCAGCATTTTGGAGATCGCATCATCTCGCACAATTATCCTTTTCCGTGGCCTCCGCGATCCCCATATCTGACGCCTATGGATTTCTGGTTTTGGGGATATCTCAAATCCAGAGTTTACCTGTGCAATCCGCAAACATTGTCGGACTTTCAGGATTCTATACGGCGTGAGATAGGAAACATCCCTCATGCCATGTTGCGTTCAGTGGTATTGCCCACCGTCTCCCGCATGCAATGCGTAATTGCCTGTGATGGCACCCATGTGGAAAATGTGATGTAAATAAAGATTTTCTTTTCTCCGATATGTGTTCTCATCATTGAGCAGTGTCTTGTCTCTGTCATATGGATTATTCCTCCGTGCGCCTTGAAGGACTGTATGTGTATAACATGTTGGTTTTTGGACATCAGTGCCGTTCCAACACTATTTAAGGTTTTCGTATGCGCTGAACATTTTGAGACAAGAGAAAGTAGGTTTGCCATTCGACATTTTCAAGTTTCTGTAACCGTAACCACCACTGTAATGCCATTCACAGAACCTCGAGCGCATACCTCCGAATAGCTATATTTGCAATCTCATCTCGATCAGTTAACTGGAACAGACTCTAGAAGTGCAGATGTTGGCAAAGTTTATTTATAATCACCCTATATTAATAACAGGGTTACAATCTATTTTATATTAAGAACCTTTAAGTAGTTGATAGATGTCACTATCCCCAATTGTCCCCCACTGTCTCCAATTGTTATATCCATAATGAACTCTAATGGTTGTGATGATCTGTTTTATAATGACTTATGCAAAAATTTTCAAACTCTTACCTGTATACATATTTTATTTATCGATACATATTTATAAAGCTAATTATTTTCCCACATTCGTTTTTGCAGTTGCACAACAAAGTACAAGCTAGTTCATCTTTTCTACAACCACACTTATTATTGCATATTTGACATGCATACTTTATTGATTAATTGCAAGTATCAGTGATTTCTGGTAAATCGAACTATTTGATTTTCCATGATAAATCTATTGAATCTAACCACCAACCCCATTCACTTGTAAGGTTAACTTTATTTCCCTGTCTTCAGCTTGCCCCCAAACATTTCCACCTTGAAAAGCACTGTGTAATAGGAGTTGTAAAAGAGCACTCTTTGTTAGTAGCAGATTTTCAAGAGGATCTTTTTTAAAGACATTGGATACAAACCATGTAACTTTTGAGTTGGATTGAGTTACTTGGCCATTACTTCATCAGGTAACCAATGCAGCGACATCTCACTGGGTGTCAAGTAATTGTACAATGAGGAATTTAACAGGCACCAGCCTTTTTCAATGTAGAGGAATTTCTATTTTATTTTTGGCTTTATAATATATTTACAGAAGGAGTTTTGTGATCACTGTCCATTTGAGATATTCAGACTCAAATCTGTTGGTTGAAGAATCTGTATTATTGATTCATATATTTTGTCTCAAAAGTTTAGGCAAAAAACATTTTGAATAAAAAAAATTTCACTGAAAAGGTTTAGTTGACAGAAGTTGTGATATTAAAGATCAGGCAGGTGTAAATAATTAAAAATATAATGAACATACCTGCCAACATTCCTCTAAGCTCTGCCCGTAGTCCCTTCGGCGGAGGCGGGCGATTGTTTACTAATCATTCAAAAATAATTGATTACCGGTTATTTTTCTTTTAAATCGGCCGATTCACGATGGGAGAAAAATCAAGCACCAAAGTTGGGTCATTTCGTGGGAAATTTGTTTGAAACACGTAAAAAAATAAGATTTCACTGCGAACCTTCCAAATTTAAAAACTTTTATTGCATTAAAAATTTATTGTTTTGTTAATTCATGGTAGCAGTCACTGCAGTATCAATATAGAACTTTCGTAATGGTGTGGTGTGAATTTTTGTTGAAGGGACATACTGTTTTGGGGATTTTGAAGAGGAGACTATCACTGCATTGTACTAAAGTGAAAACCCCCCAATTTTTTGCTATTTTGTGATTTTATATGGGAAAGGCTACACGTTTCATCAAGAAAAATGTGGTCAATGCCTTTCTCCAAATCCATAAAATCTTGGCAACATTTGAAGATGATGGACTGGTAGGCATTCGTCCGGATTTAGAGATGTTAACTTGTAAATTTGAAGCAAATGAGAGCCATAATATTTCACCGTAAAAGAGTTAAAACGGCTATATTCTCGGTTTGGTATGAAATTGAAGCAGGAGTGTTACTAAATATTTGTATTCATTATATAGTAGTTTTTTTCAATTTATTATATCAAAAATAAACCTTATTCAACCAATAAAAATGCAAAATTAGGCTATTAAACATGCAGAAAATGGATTTTTTCTCTATATTTTTTCGACAGATTTTTTTAACCATTAATTCAAATAAAATTTATTTGTTATTTTCTTTGACTCGGGATATTATCTATTATTTATACCTGCCTGATCCTTTCTATCACAACTTTTTTCAATTATTCCTTTTCAGTGTTATTTTGTAATTCAAAATGTTTTTTGTGTAAACTTTTGAGACAGACTATATTAATTTAATAGGTTTATATTGCTGAGTCACTCATGTAACATAAAGTAATAAGGATTTGAAAATTTGATTATTTTCATTAAATGATTTCCAGTTATAATATTTATTTCACACTATACCCATAAAGCAATGTTACATATATTTAAACATATTTTGTCCTGCCAGAAACAGATATTTTTGAGACACTTGAATCACTGAGGTTTTCATTACTCAGGTTTCATTTTCACCATCAAATTACTATTAAAATGGCATTCCTAAGTTGCAACGTTTCAGCTATTCTTCGGTATTATCTCAAGATACAGCTGTTGTGCAAGGTTCTTTGAACCAACTGTAACAGCTTTCCTATTCAACTTGCTTTAAAAACCCTTAATTTTATTAGGTTATTGGTCAGTTAAAGTGCTCGCCTTGAATGTGAAAGGTCGCTGGTTTGGGTCTGAGCATCACCAAAATAAAAGCTGACCTATAAAACGGCCTGTGCAGCCGAAAAATGTCTGACAAATACCCCGTGTAGAGGTAGTGCATGTTAAATATGCGCTTTAGCCCCCTGACGCTACGTACGATGTCGCCCTCAAAATATGTGTTGGGTGCCAAATCGGGTGTCGGCTCGTTACTTGATTGTAGTTGAAAATTATGATGCCTATTGCCAATAGCCCTTGTGTAGCTCTGGTGCAACGATAATTCAACCTAACCTTAATTTTATTTCAAATCCAGACAGAACTAATCGGACTTGCTATAATTTTTGCTTACAGCTTCTACTCAAACAGGGTAAACTGACTGGAACTTAAAGGGTTATGCACAAATTTTCTTCGTACTTTGGTGCTTACTTCATACTTTTGAATCGCTATTTAAATAAATTAAGGAACTTCCCCAATAAGTCAAGTCAAACAAAATTAAATTTTTTAGACATCAGAAAATTATAGAATTTGCAGTTCCTTATTTGAGACCGTCTGTTTTCCGATCATATATAGGTTTGAAAATAATTTATGTACATAATTTCATGATTGCAAATTCCTAATTTTTTTACAAACATGCCAATCTTGAGTTAACTATTCTTTTTTATGCCTGCCCCAAACCTTTTTTTCTCAGGAGTTGCTAAAAGCGATTGAAAAATAAAGCTTGGATTAAACGAAAAATTGCTTTATAAAAATTATATTTCTCAACTAACGCTCAGAGCAATAGAATAAAATGTAGTTAATATTTTCTTTGTAGGGCAATTCTAGACACTGACAACATTATTTCACAATTTTTTTATTTTATATAATAGACAAAGTGTCTGTGTCACAGTGTTACTCCTGTGATTATTTACTACATAACTATCAAGTATCAACTCATCTTCTTACTGTTGCTGTTACTTAAAAAAAAATCATAAATTTTAACAGGCACAGTCAGTGTTTAGTGTGTGACCACCTAGACCTACTATGTGCTCTTGTCCTGTTACCAATATTAATTTAATTGAAACACGAAGTTAATTTAACCTTTTTAGTTATAATCCCTTAACCTCTTTTTTTTTTAAAACTTAGTTCTGCCTATCAGTCTAGCTAACAAAATATCTTGAAAATACAAAACCTTTTGCTTTCCTAATTAAAAAAAAAAGAATTATATTCTGAAAAAGGTCTGGATATTGGATATTTCCAGATAAGGGGAGTCTGAATTTGAGATGTTCTGCTGTATACAATTTTCTTTCATTGAAATTAGTAATTTGACTCTGTAAGAAGGCCAAAATTCTTTTTATTTGGAATATTTATGTTTCTTATGTAGTAATTGATGTATGTACCTTTAGAGTAATATTTTGCCAACTATTTCATGTAAAATGAAATTTTTTATAGGCCTGCTGTGTTCTCCATTTAGTAAAACAAATTATTAAGCTTCAAGGAAAAGGTGAAATGGTTGCTTCGGAATTACTGTCGTTGTTTGCTGGCGAATTGAACCCAGTGGCCCCAAAAGCACAAAAGAAAGTACCGATTCCAGATGGGTATGTTGTTAAATTAAATATTGTTTAATGGACGCAGTTAAACAAGCCAAAACCAGCCAAACTTCTTTTGGTTTTTGACAATTATGAAAACTGTCATAGATTGAGGCTACGAAGAAAAATTTATTATCTCCTAAATGCATGTTATAAAAGTAGATCTAAGTTAGCATCAGTTAACCTAAAGTAGGTATAAAAATTCAGAGGGGTCTACTTTTTTTTAAAGAAAATTACTTATGGAGTCCACATTATTTTGACCTTGTAAATTACATACAGGAATTACTATATAGCAACTTTTAACCAACCTCCTAAAGCCTCCATCGGCAACCCTTTGATAATTTTTTTTTAGCACAATACAGTCGAACCCTGCTTTAATGAATCTAGGATATAATGATCACCCTCTCTTGTAGCGAACCTTTTTAGTGGTCCCATCCAAATTCCTATTTAACTAATTTAATTTTATATGGATATAGTGAACCGCTTAGAAAATTAGAGTTTGCTTGTATTTTAAATGCTAATTTCAGACATAAGAATTGTTTCCTACAAAATAATAGTGTGTAAAATCCAGAAATAGATTTTATTAAGGAAAGGTGTTGGAACTTAGTGTGCATGATTCCCAAATTTGGAACTCATTGTCTTCATTCTTCTTTAAGAGCGTAACAACACTTTGCAGGCCTTGGCTGCCTCAACAGCACGCTTTCTGCAGCTCCCTTGGTCCATGGCGACATCTTTCCAGTTCATAAGTTTTAGGACTTTGAGGTCATTTTCGGTGACGTTGAGCCATCGACTAGGGGGTCTACCTCTGGATCGGGACCCCTCAGAATTCTTAAAGGTGGCAATTCTTACGAGGTTATCTTCAGGGCCTCTCCAGACATGGCCCAGCCATCTTTAGTCTGTTGCTTTGGATGATCTGCGTGATTTGAGGCTGCTTATAGAGCCTATAAAGTTCAAAGTTGTATCTAGTTTGCCAACATCCTTCCTCTTTTATGGTACCAAAGATAGTTCTCAGTATCTTTCGAAAAGTTTCTAGCGGGCGTTGGACGTCTTGGTTTTATTCCAGGTTTCGTTTCCGTATAGAGTTTCAGTTTTGTTTTTCGGCTAATAAGATTTGATCTTAGTTGCCTTTTTAGCCATTAAAAGAATTTGTTGGCCATTTTTATTCTGTTGTCAATTTTAGTTTGTTTTGGTAGTTAATAATTGTACCAAGGTATTTGAATTTCTTAACCTTTTGTCATCATTTAACAAAAATCAAAATAAATATGAACTTGTCTGATTCATGATATGGAATGACCGATGCCTTAGAAATTCTAGATTTGAGTTACTCTACTGTTTATAAAATATGTGTTAAAAATATCTTGCCAGTCTTGTCATCCTGTTCCTCCATAGAGCATATTACAAGTTTATGTAGAATGCAATTATTTTATACGCATTAGTCTAAACTATAGTAAGTTATCTGAAAACTAAATTTATTGCTTCTAGAAGAAGGCCACAATTTTAAAAATACCTTAATTTGAAAATAGTGTTTGAGAGGCTCCTAAAAGTTCCAAAATTTCTACAAACACCAAACAGGCCCATATTTCCCCAATAAGTCAAGTTAACAAAAATTTTTGGGGGGCAAAATAAATAGAACTTCTCATTAGAATAGATGATTTAAAATGGCCAATTTACATGAAATATGGTACCTATACTTATTTTTTACACTCATTGAAATTTGTGAATTATGCCTGGAAATCTTAGAATTAGGCCTAAATATTTTTTAATTGGCTTTAATAGCCTCTAAATTTTGCTGAAAGTTGTTAGCAGGAACCCAGTGAAACTACCAAATTATTTTTACTGAAAATTATAAGATATTAATTTTTCAGTTTCTAATCTTTGTAACATACAAAAGACTTGCATAGTGTATAGTAATATTGCTGTAATCATGTTAGCCACCTTTATAAGTTAAACAAGCCAATTCGCAGTCTGACCTTATCAAAAATCAACTGGTGTATCAATTCCATTGAATGATTTCAATCTTCTGCAAATGGAGGAGTTCTAAACCTTTAAAAAACTTTTTATTTATATTATACAATTTATCTTATATTTTTCAGATTAGATTTAGATGCTTGGATCAATGAACCTCCTTCAGAAGCCTCATCCGATGAAGGTAGTGAAGATACGTTTTCTAAATATGATGTTCAGTAAGTGTTTCTTTTTAACCAATTGTTTTCTTTAATATAAAAGTATTATATTTGCATGATTTATTTGGGCATGGTAAATACACTAAAGTTGTAGTTATCTGGGTTCAATGTGATTAGCTTCTTTCCTGATCATTCAAAGTCTACATTAAACAGAACAGCTTCAAAGGTAATATACTTTCAGGTATGTTATACTTGAAAATATCAATGCTCTTTTTAATACAATTGTCCTTACAGCTTAAATTTATATTCACTTTGTACTTCTACTTGTAAGTAGATTTTTAAGTAAGAAAGAAGTGAAGAGAAGTTTTAAGAAAAAAGTGAAATTTTTTAATGAAAAAAGTTCAATTTTGATAGACGTTCTGGTTTAAACTGATATTGAAAGATCGTCGAAAATAACCAAGATCTGTCTTTAGCAGAAATTTTGATGGTGGAAGTTTGATGGTTTGGGCCACAATATCTAATGATGGAAAGAACAAGATTTTGTTTCTGAAGGGCCGACAAACATCACTTTATTACAGATTAGTTCTAGAAAATTCTTTGCTTCCATTTGCATGGCAAAACTATGCCCTTGATTATTTTTTATGCAGGATAATGCAAGTACCCGCACCTCAAACGAAGTGAAAGACTGGTTTAATGTACTGAGTGTTGTTCATTTAGATCATCCTGCTAATAGCCCTGATTTAAACCACAAGGATAATGTATTAGGTCAATTTGTTCATATAATTTACTTAAATGGAAAGCAGTATGCATCAGTTATAGAATTGAGGACTCAATTATTAAAAACTGGTAATTACTTGACCAAAACTTGATCCAAAGTTTTCTGTCATCTATAAAAAACAGAATCAAGGAAGCATTTTAATGAAAAGAAGTGGTTTTACTAATTATTGAGATTGAATGAAAAGTTCATAAATCAATTTCCTTATGCTGAAACTAAAATATCAACAAAAGAAATTGTTTATGAATTTATATACAATTTTATTTATGTGTATAGTTAATTATACAAAGCCTGTATAGTGTATGAAATTTAAATTGATCAATATTCATTTAATAAAGAAATACTGTTAAAAAACAACCTGTACATAAATCCATTTCCACCACTGTAGTAGGTTATTAACTTAATACAAATTCCTACAGAGGAAATCAGAAGAGCATAAATGAAATAATCTCATTCGTTACTTCTTTTCTCTTTATTTTATGTACCTTTTTATAATTTGAAAAATAGAATGACTTTTTCAGACCCATTGAGAAAATTAAATCCTCTAAAGTTCATGAGCCCTCTGATGAAGATCTAATGAAGGTAAATATATAGTATTGTGTATTTATGTAAAGTTACTTGAGAAACAAACTTTGTTTCAATAACTAAATCTGAACTTTCTTAAATAAAAACTTCTTACTTATTTTTATTTGCTTTTAAGTTAACTTTCTGGAGAATACCTTACAGTTTGTTTTTCCAGTAAATTCATAATTAGATCGAAGATTTATCTCTAATGTTATTCAATACTTAATTGATTCACTATTTTTAGCAAAAAGAAGCACGCATATTTGAACAAGCAAATAATCCTCATTATTTAAAGAGTAATAAGGTGTGTATTTATTTAAATATAATATAAATATTGTAAAAAAAGGGAAAAAAGTAATATTTTTCTAAAATGTATTTCAGGATATAGATAAAAATACTGGTGACATTCCTGTTGTCAAGTTTCACCTGAACATTCCTCTTCAAGTACAAGGTAAGTCAGAAATGATGCCTAATTAAGGTAAAAGAAAATTATTCATTAACATATAGCAAGGTAAAAAAGATAAGCATACTACTAAGAGAGTACAGGTGATTAAATACTTTCGCAACCATTACATCAGCTCGACATAGTCTTGATAAATTTGAACCCATCTCGCAATTCTTTTTGTGAAGCATTGTACCCGAGTACCTATCTAGCTCTACTAATCTAGTTCGGTGTTACCATTACATTTAGGCAAGTGTGTGTAGAGAATTTTAGTGAAATATGTTGTAGAAGTTAAAATAGTATAAAATTATTTACAGTGACATTCAAAAGTGTTTGTACACCTGGGATAATTTGGTATTTTAAAAATTCCTTAAAGCTACTGTATGTTTCGTTAATTCTTTTTTACCAGAAAAATTGCATCTATTTATAATTAATATATCGCCAACATTAAATCTGTGCCTATTAGGAGTCAACCGCTTTCACAGAGAATAGCTCATCCTGCTCAGTAAAATATTGGAAATAATCCAAAACTTTCAAAAACGTTTTGTCCTAATATGTTTTGTTTACTTTAGAATGGACGTTGCTGTAGATATTTTATCCTTCTAAGACTCAACATACATTTAAATGGATATTTTGTTTTATATTCTTTTTAGTACAGAATTTATTTTAAACTTTAAAAACTGGAATACTTTTTAAAGTTTAGGAAGAAGAGGATCAGAAAATCACTTTTCAGCCTTTGATTACATCTACCAAAGATTCATTTGTATAAAAAGAATGAAGTAGCATGATTTTTTAGAAAATTTCTGAGGTCTTGCAAATAGTTACAAACTTTCAAAGAATATGTATTTAGAGCTTAAAACCTTTAAAATCAATTAAATTGTGGTGCCTCTCAGCAGATATTAAACATTGTTTTTATCGAAAAAAGAAGTCTTTGCAAAATCATACGTTTAAGTATATATTTGTTTGAAAAGTATTTATATAAAGAATATATGTGTAGGATATTGCTAGGGTCTCGGGAGATTAAAAATAATTATTTGTTGAAAGGCTAATTCGTAAAAAGTTACACTAAATAAATACTTGTTTTTAATTCGTGAATTCTACATATTAGTTTGCAAATTGACAAAACTTTCAACAAAATTAAACGCCATATAGAAGTATATTGGGTTCAAATTTTAGGAGAAGTATTGATTTCCAAACGAGACAATAAAACCAAAGCTTCTTACACCAAGGTGCTTTGAAACTACAGTAAAAGCCCGTTTATCCGGCTCCCGATTAACCGGAAAGCTCAAATATCCGGAAAATTTCAAATTCCGATTTGGCGACGGAATTTGGCGATAAAATTGCATATTTCTAGCCAAAATTGTGATTTCTGGCCAAATATAGTAAAAACTTTTCATGTTTTTTTTCCCAAGAAAAAATTTCGTTTGGTGACAACATTTGGCGCGAAAAGTGTTTTTGGAACTGAAAGTCTGATTTTACGCCAGGTATGGCGCTATTTCAGCATTTTTTTTATGTTGCATTTTATTTACATGTTTCCATTATACGAAATCAGAGTGTTAACCGGAATTAAATTAGGGAATCCGGTTAACAATTCTACATCGAAACGTAACAACAATAAATTAATAAGTAATTTATTTTATCGGTTTTAACATTTTCAGAATTGACATATTATCAAGAACTGAATTATAGTTTATTTATCCGGATTGAAATCGGAAGTTTAATTCTACTTCTACCCAGAATAAATAAAAATATTTTTAATTATCGTTTGCAAGCATTTTCGCCAACCATATATTGCTTACACGATTTTATTTTAGCTTTATCCGGACTGCTACCGATGTTGTTATATAAGGTAGCTCTGGGTCCCATCTCTGTCGGCCTCGTTACTTGATCGCTTTTCTAAATTACGAGGCCCGGCGCCAAAAATCATCATTTAGCTTTGGTGCGATGCATAAATTCATCCCGGAATTTAAATTTTTGATCTATATATTTAAAGCGGAATTAATTCTATTTTTAATCGAAAGCAATTTTCCTTTATCCGAAATGTAATTCTAGTTTTATTCGAAATAAATTTTATTTAATTTAGCTTTATTCATCCGGACTGCTATTTGATGTTGCACTGGGTGCCAGCTCTGATGTCGGCCTCGTCAATTGATCGCAGTTCCAAATTGCGCGGCGCGGAAAATCCTCATTTAGCTTTAGTGTGACGTAAATTCATCCCAGAATGTTTTAAGAATTCTACCGGAATTTTAAATTTAGTTCAATATATTCTATCCGGAATTTATTTTAGTTCTAAACTGAAAGTGATTTTCCGTTATGCGGCATGTTTAACTTTGGTTTTATTCGAGATAAATTTTATTTAATTTAACTTTATTCGGACTGTACCGATGTCGCTCTGAGGTTGCGCTGGGTGCCAGCTCTGAAGTCGGTAAAATCACTTGGTCGCAGTTCCAAATTACAAGGCGCAGCGTCAAAAATCCTCATTTAGTTTTAGTGTGCGACGTAAATTCATTTTAAGAATTCTACCTGAATTTAAATTTTAATTCTATGTTCTATCCGTAATTTAAATCTAGTTTTAACCTAAGTATTTTTCCGTTATCCGGAATAAATCAATGAATGCTTTTTAACTAATTCGCTGCAAATTTTTTAATGTTAAAGCATGTTTTTCAAATACTGTTAAAGAATACGCAGGGCGCGGTGGTTTAAGGCATGCCACGATGGATACCTCCGCAAGTTCTATCCTCATCTTAGTCATAAACGGATCGTGCTAGACAATAAAGAAGCAATAAATAATGCCGAGTGTATGGGACTGGTGCACGTTAAATCTGCCGTTGTCACTATAAGTTTCGTTGGATGTCAGACCAATTTTCGGCCTAAACCTCGGTTTAAAATTATGTGGCTATTCGGCAATATCCCTTCTGTAGCTCTAGTGAAACGTACATTTATCCAACTTACAATAAAACCCTTTAGGTCAAAATAGTTGCCGCGAATCACAAAATCTTTTCAACAGAACAAATTCCAAGGTCGAATTGCTGGGTTTGAACCAGAACTGCAAAAAAGATTACGAGGCTGATTACATAAACGATCGGCGAGCAAAACTGTAACATACTTCAATTTTCAAGCTGAGCTAAAAAAAGAGTACATTTAGAATAACTTAATGCTTAAATAAATTCTGAATGTATTTACCCGTAAGAAATTTTTAAAAAAAAATTAAACCTGTCGCTAATATTTTGCGTGTCCTTCCAGGTTAAGGTTTCAACCTTCGTGCATCTATAGGTTATCCGGTAATGATTAAATTTAAGTTTTTTATTACTTGAGCGCAATTTTAAACGCAGGCCAATTATGGCTTTAAGTTCCAATTTTTGAAAAATCATTTAGAATACTATCAGCATTTCAATCACGTTTTATCCGAAAAGACTTTAGGATAAAACGAAGTCGATCCGAAACTACATTCCGGATAACTGAAAATCGCTTTCGGTTAAATCGAAAATTAAATTCCGCATAGAACTAAAATTTAAATTCCGGTAGCATTCCAGGTTTCGCTCTAGAACTACATGAGGGTTATTGGCATCGGGCCTCGTAATTTGGAACCGTGGTCAAGTGACGAGGCAGACATATGAGCTGGCACTCAGCGCAGCCTTAGAGCGACATCGGTAGTAGTCCGGACAAAGATAAATTACGGATAAAACTATACGGTTAACGGAAAAGCCTACACCACAACAATACAAAATCTTTATTCAAAGAGAAGTTGAATTCAGTTTCGGATAAAATTCCGGATAAACTAGTAACGAAAATGTTTTAAGGTTTAAACCTATTTGTTTATCCGGAATCTAAAATTTATACGGAAAGTTGGGATGACACAAATAATTAAACGTTAATTGGCTTAGTGTCTCAAATTCGTTAGGATCCAAACATCCATGACAAGTTGTCGTCGAATCGCCTGATCATGATTCTAAATTAAGTGATGATATTTCTGATTTCAAGTTTATATTAATTCACTACCCTGATACCTTAACCCTCTGAAGGATAAGCAAATTGGCTGAAGTGTAAACTTGTTTTCACTGCATAAAATTAAATGTAAAATTTTACTGAAAATTTTATTTCTTAAATTTTTTTTTAATGTATTTCTGTACTAGATGGTGAAAAATGACTAATCCATTCTTTAATTTTAAAATTTAATAATTATTAAATTTTTAAAAATTGTGTGTGTTGCTGGAAAACCTGACAGCTAGGAGACGGGTTTATACGTCTGTATCCCTCAGAGGGTTAAAGTTTATTAGTTAATGGTTTTCTAACATAATTTAAACACGGTTGTTAACATCGAAAAATCGATTCAATGCTTAAAAACTAACAAAAAATTTAAACCTAATCAAATGAAAATAATTAGTTAGAACCCTTTAACTGTATTTGTTATTATAACGGCAAAACCGGTCTCTTTCTTAAAGAATATTTAATGCCCCATTCCTTCTCGTGCTGCTTAATTAAATTAGCATCTTTATAGCTAAAATACAACGTACTTCATACAGAAATTAAAAATTACTGAGCACTGAGCTTGGAAAAAATGCAAACCCAAAATAGCGTCAATTCGATGTTCGTTTCAAAGGCCGTTTTTCTGCAGCTGCACAGCCGAAGGCAATGTATGTTATCAGACAGTAGGAGGATCAGCGAGAGATCTCAATGGTCCCCCAATTTTCTGAGAATTCCATCACAGTAGAAAAAAGGCTATAGTATTTATAGTATTGTATCTTTGAACAACTGCCTTTTTACTACTAAAATACTTTGATTTTTTTGCTGTTCCCACATGGTTACCATGAAATTCCGATCCCTTCCAATGGAAGTGATTGCGCCAAGCTTGACCGCTGCTATAATTAAAAAACATTCGATGGTCAGTTTTGGCGTTAGCGTCACGACTCGCGCCGCTCATTTACGATTAAAATAATGATTGATACCTTAACAAATTCACTTTAACAATATATATTTAAAGATAATATTAAATAATTTTCTGATTTCACCCAAAGAACGTTTTTCAAACTATCCTGATTTCGCATTTTTATTGCTTGAATTGTATTCATTTTTTTTATATAATAAGCTGAAAAAATACAATATTTGTAGAATATAAGATTTAGTAACATTCCTTTTTTAATAACAATTATAATTTTTAATTCAAGCATTATGGCCGTTTTTACTCTTTTACGGTGAAATATTACTACACATTTGCTTCAAATTTACAAGTTCACCTCTCTATTTGATCTAAATCCGGACCAAATGCCTACCAGTCCACCATCTTAAAATTTTATCACGAATTTGTGGATTTGGACACACGCATTGACCTATTTTTTTTTATGAAAGGTCTCTTTTCCATTTAAATATCAAAAATTAGAAACAAATTGTTCTGTTGTGTATTCTGTGCAATGCAGAGATAGTCTCCTCTTCAAAAACACCAAAAAAGTCTGACCCTTCAAAATGAATGAATTCCCTCCACAATATTACAAATGTTCCACCTTGATACAATAAATAAAACAAAAAAAAAAACCAAACAACAACACACACTCTGCTCATACTACTTCGTCAGAGGGACAGAGAATTAACAGAGGGGGGTGTTTCTGTTTGCGGTAAATCAAGGTTTCACTATTCAAACACTCTATTCATGCTCTGTCCTCCTGACGAAATAGTATGAGCAGTGTGTTTGTTGTTGTTGTTTTTTTCCACTTTATTGTATTGCTACATATTTTGTATGATTTGCAGATTTAGCGCAATCATTGAATTATGTTTTTTAGATTATTTGACTCATTTATTTTCTTTTGTTTTTTTTATGCATTTGTTGTTCCACCTTAATGCTAGAGATTTTCAGGGAGAAAAATTGTTTCTTTAAAACCGTATTTTTAATATTCGGTTATACCGAACGTATTTAAATAACACTAAAGAGACTGGTTTAAAGAAATTTTTATTCTCAAGAAACTGCAATATCAAGATGAAACTTTCGTGGAGGGAATTTATAATAGAGGGACAGACTTTTTTGGTGTTTTTGAAGAGGAGACTCTCTGCATTGTACTAAAGTGCAAATAGGAACCATTTGTTGCTATTTTGTGATATTAATATGGGAAAGGCTACATGTTTCATTAAAAAAAAAGGTCAAGGCATGTCTCCAAATCCTTGAATTGGTGGCAAAACTGGTGATGGACTGGTAGGGGCATACCGTCTGGATTCAGATCGAATAGAGAGGTTAACTTGTAAATTAGAAGCAAAAATGACTATATTGGCTGTTTTGGTATAAAATTAAACCAGGAGTGTTACTAAATCTTTTTATATTCACAGGATATCGTGTTTTTAATACATCATATCAAAAATAAATACAATTCAAACAAATTTTAGGCAGTTAGATTTTTACATCTTCAGGAAGTCCATATACTTTTGTGCATATACTTCCATAAAATTGTTAAAAATATCCAATGTGTTATTCAGCTTTTCTCCTTACTATAAATTTTTTCAAGTCATTACTAGAGTCCAACATGCTTTCAACAAAGTTCTTTAATTTTGTAGTCTTAGTTTTAAGGAAAAGTTTTTGTTTAAACAAATCATATGGACATGACCAAATTATGTTCTATGATTGCGCTGGTTCAATTTAATTTTGCAAATCGCAAATGGAAAAATACTCTCTTCATAATTTTATTTTAATTTCAAAACACAAAGAGCTATCTCACCATAGGATGCAACTTGAGTCGGTTTCCATTTATAACAAACAATACAGACATTTTTTCCTAAAATATGTATGCCAATTTTTTTTTTAAATGTTTCATTCTTATGTTTAGGTTTGTCATCATCAGATAATCAAGGATTTCAAGAAAATAGAATATCCAGCAAAAAACAACGCAAAATCAAACGAAAAAAGAAAAGCAAGCATTCTAAGGCTACACAAGAAAGTGAGGAAGACATACCTCCCATTCATGTAGTAAATATAATAGATGGAGAAATGCCTGATGGGGCAAGGACCAGTGATGACGATGATGGAAACTTAGATGACCCTCATCGTGCTTTAAATATTGATTTGGAAGAGTAAGTATTTAAAATTCCATCCTTATCTATAATTTCTTTATAGGTTCAATGTTAAAATTTGCCCCATTTATCAAATCAAAATAAAAAAGTTTTTTTAGTTTCAATTCATATTCCAGATTTCTTTAACTTACTATCGTCAAACTTAAGGCAAAACCGTGCACAAATTTGCCATATTTGTGTTTTGATTGAAGTAAGCCACAGGGCCCGGATTTAGCGCCAAGTCTAAAAATATTACCAAGTCAAAATGCAACATATCTGGTGTTTGTAAACCAAGTCTGTTTCCATTTTGAAATGGCAACAAATTGTTACCAAATCTACTAATCAGACTAAAAATGTCTGCCACAGCAAACCTGAAAACTGTCATCTACTAAAAAAACACCATGACATTTAAGACTGAAGCCATGTTTATTAAAATATCTTAATTTTATAGTTTGGAAGGAAACCAAAATGACTGTCTGATTTGAGAAAGAAGCAGCTGGGGTTCAGCATGTAAATACTTCAGATGAAAATACTAAACAAAGTTGTAAGGTTAGACCTGGAAATGAAATTTTTGTGCTTTGAATATGAAAAGAGATTTGCATTTTTCAAACTTCCACCTACACGCAATACATTGCTGCTATCTAGGAAGGGTACAAGTGTCAACAGCTTGCTAGTGGGAGTCACAGGTTTCCCCGACTTCAAACTATTCAGCTCTTCATAAAACTGTTGTACTAGTTGGATGACAGTAGT
Organism: Oedothorax gibbosus; assembly: GCA_019343175.1. NCBI lineage: Eukaryota > Metazoa > Arthropoda > Arachnida > Araneae > Linyphiidae > Oedothorax > Oedothorax gibbosus. The sequence goes on along the minus strand of CM033282.1, from coordinate 9,445,001 downwards.
TGTTGCTACAGCAATCTCTTCGCATGAATGATTTAAAATTCTTTTAGATAGGGGAACCGAACAGTTCTTAAGAAATTTTAGACGAAGATCGAACTTTAATCCGTTTGTTCCACAAAAAATGTTGAAAAAATGAAATGAAAATGTCAAAAAATGGGTAAAGGAGTCATTCACAGTTTGTCCATGGCGAGTTTAGCTTGTTTCTTCTTAAGAGACATTTTTTTCTTAAGTAGTTGATTCTCATCAATCTTAAGGCAAATCAGATCACAGGTCTCAGTCCACAAACTTTGAAGGTGTTAAACATCTTGTACCACAATCTGCAGGATTCTCTAGAGGGGGTCCTAAAAAAACCAAACTAGTACTTCGTACAAGTATATAAGAGTGACGCCACGTGGGAAAAGCAGCTGCAATCCCATTGGCCGATCGACGTCTCCCCCCCTCCCAACAACCATATTCTGTTCTCGAACTTCTGCTACCACTTTTTTTTCTTTCACTGCGTGTTGGTTGAAGGTATAAGTGCTGTGTGATAATCTGCTTAATCTGCAAAATTGTAGATGTGTTGAACTTTTTTATTGTATCTTATTAGTTAAGAATTGTTTGAGCTATTTGCACTAGATATTTTTGGCATTTATCATGTTTTAAGGTGTGTATTTTAAGGTTTTTTTAGAAATGTCTCATCTTGCTTTGTCAATTTTATCGAGTTTTCACTAATAATAATCATAATAAGGTATTTTTTAAGTACTAAATATTGCACTACTACCTTTAATTAAGGAATCTACATTCGTAGAACGCAAAAATAGTTACAAAAAGTGCAAAAAGATGCAATAGGAGTGTGAAAATAATAGTGCAAAAGGAGAGGTGTTTTTCTGCAGTAGCATTGCAGACGATATTTGGCTTTAGTTGTTTAGGCATAGTTTGTGTCAAATGTTGGTGTTCTACTGAAACTTATAAAAACTGAATGGCGTTGAGTGTCACTTAGTTAGAGGCAATTAGAACCACACCATCTGAAAGCATGGAGATTCTACTTGATTTGTTACCCCTTTCGAAGAAAGTTGAAATGGAGGCAGTCTTGTGCGCTGATAGGCTTAAACTTACTGGTGACTGGAAGACTGCCAATGAAACATCTACTTTTAAAAACCTTGGAACTCAAGTTCAGGGGCATCTTTGCCTTAATGCAAACAAGGACTGGATTCTAAAGCGATACAGTTTTGCGGACAGCTATTCCATACATATTCCCACACGTATGGAATGGGATAGCTGCTAGATTAACACTAAGAGTGCTAATGAGGTCTGGTTCACAGACGGGTCTAAAACATCCTCATGAACAGGCGCTGGGGCCTATTGTGTCTCTAACAACACAAAGATTTCTTTCTCTCTTGGGAACCTTGCCACAGTGTACCAGGCGGAAATTGTCGTTATTCTAGCCTGTGCTCACAACTGTCTTGACAGAAATGTTAGGGACCAAAAAATAAGGATATTTTCAGACAGTCAGGCAGCATTGCTTGCACTGTCCAAACATTGTTTCTCTTCTGGAATTGTATGGGAATGTCACCTGTCCCTCTAAGTTTGGCTCACCTAAATAAAGTGTCCTTATTTTGGGTACCCGGAACTGGCAAATGGCAGCTGATCAAAGGCAGGCTAGGGAGCTTAATCAGAGTGCTCCATGACGGAGAGCCAAGGAGTTACTTAGCCTTTGCAGGAAAGAGATTCGTGCAGCTATTGGATTACTAACAGGTCACTGTGCTCTTAATAGACATCTGAGTATAATGGGTGTAAAAGATGATCCTCTCTGTAGGGCTTGTCAACAGGTTGAGGAAAGTTCATTTCACCTTCTCTGTGAATGTGACAACTACTCTGCACAAAGATTTGAGTATCTGGGGTACCATTGTATCGATGCCTGGGAGGTTAATAACTTACCAATCAGGGAAATTCTGAGGTTCATTTCAGCAATCGGCCTGCTTCAAGGTTAAATAATGGGGTTAGTACAATAGACCAGTGGTCGCAGTGCTTGGCCTTGACGGGCCGCCCCACTCAAGTCATAAGTCACTCAGTTATGGTCGATGGAATTATGATTTTTATCTTGTTTTGTACTTTGAAATATATTTACAAACGATTTTTCTCTAGCGACAAGCCCGGCCAAATATTGGCTTTATTTCCAAGACGCTGTTGAGAATAACAATTACTGTTTAGCACAAACCGGGAAGAAGCATGGACAACCGGTTACCAGTCACTCTAGCATGGCCCCACTCTTATATACTTGTATGAAGTACAAGTTCGTTCTTTTCTTTAGACTCTCTACTTTCAATTTTCGATCTAAACTGTCCGATTTAAAAACAATCTTTTTTTGGTTCGAAATTTATAAAATCAGAGGACTACATTTTGTACTTTGTTTGTCCACCTTTTTTTTCGTCCATCTGTCCTTCTGCCTGTCCGATTTTTAAAGTTCTTTTTTTGTTTGAAATGTATAGCATCAGAAACTTATCTTATACTCTTACTTCGTCTGTCCCTACTATAAGGATTTTTGTTATTATTTAAGTTAAAAGAAAGTAGGTTATATTAGTCCTTTCAGAACTTCTTATTTAATGATAGATGAGTAAGTTTTTAGTTAAAGATATTTTTTTAAGGATTATCATTATCACTAAAATTATAAATAGTAATACACCTTACTTTATTAATATACACAATATTTTTCATTTGAAGTTTTTAAACAATTTTAATTAATGTATAGACGATAAAGCTACTAAAATTGCTAAATCCTACAATCCATAAATTACAGAACCAACCATTTTTTCGCAAATTTTGAAGACTTTAAGAATATGGACATTGACTTCAAGGCGACTGTAGAGTTTTCGGGATTTTACTAGACATTATTACAACAGCTTAGTATGATCGTTTATACATTTTTTTAAAGTCACAATGCAAAACAATTTTTTTTAGTAATCTTTATTTTAATAAATATTTAAGATTTTATGTTATAAATGAAGTGACAATATAGGTTATATTGATTGTTATAAAAATATACTAGTTTTACTTAGCAAAGCTTCATTAAATATGTACTTACTGAATAAGATGCTGTTATTCGCACTTTCAAGCTAAAATTTGGCTTTCCGTTTGCTTCTTAATTCTCTTTTAATAATTATAGGACATTGCACAAAAAGCGTTTGATGGCTTTAGAGATTGATCATAAAACGGCTTTAAACCAATTTTCGTACTATTTTTTTTTAATGAACCAGGTGCTTTGTTGTATGCTCCCTGCAATGTTGTTTTAACGCAAAACTTACTATTATCTCCATAATGCAGGTGCAACTTTGTTTTAATGGTGCAATCTGTTCACTGTTAAATAAATTATGTTTATTCGAATCGAAAACATAAGGCATTAAAAGCAGACAATATTTTATAAAATGTTAAACTAGCTCCAATTAAATTCTAAAATGAAAATGCATTATTTTTCCTATTTTCGCCAAATGCAATCAAGGCCCAGTTATACTTTATAAAAAATTTATTTCATTAACCATATTTAATAAAGTTAAAATAGGATAAATTAATGACAGTTTGTTGAATTCCTTTTGATTAAAACTACTAACAAACCATTTTTTTCTATTAATGAAAATAAAAAGAGAAAGTCTGAAAAGTTTCTTCAAATGTGTCACTTAAAATGTTCTTCCACTAAACGAAAGCCCGATTAGGGAAGAAGATGCTAGGTGCCCTTGGCACGTTCTTTCATTTAAAAGTGACGGAAACATGTGCACCTACTTAACTTCATCCACGAAAAATATACTTAACTGAATGTTTATTGAAAAATTGAAACCTGTTATGTTTAAATAAGGGAGTTATGTTTAAACAAGGAGTATATATATTGCATACCAATAAGCATGATCATTGACACAAAAATCTCATTTTTTTTCTCCAAAAATGTCACTTAGCCCGTTCTTTCACTAAGCTCTTCAATTAGGTACTGATACTAGCATTCACAAAACTTACTCTTTGGTTACGGTTTTGTTTCACCTTTTATGACATAATTTTGTAACATTTTTATGTATATTTTTAAGGCCAATGATTTCTGGGAAGTCTCTTCATTCCAATGAGATTGTTGAGAAGAATGGTGACATAGAAAATGAGACTCAGAAACAAAACCCAAAGAAGGAAAAGGTTGTAAGATTCAACTATTATATATTATATATATGTATAATTTTATATATATATTTTATATATATATATATATATATATATATATATATATATATATATATATATATATATATATATATATATATATATATATATATATATATATATATATATATTATATATGACTTAGAAAGGTATATATATATACCTTTCTAATTCATTAAAAATGCATTTTAACAGCTATATTTGTTGGAGAGAAATGTCCTTTGCAAAAGTTTAAAAATAGTCTTTTTATACTATGGGTAATATTATACATTAGGGAGAAGCAAATTAAATTACATTTTGTTTTTGACCTATTGCAGAAAATGTGTACTGGTAGTTATCACATGTAAAAACATTTTGTTAGGAACAACAAATCTACAAGTTCCATTTTGTCTGTTAATTTCAGCAAAATTTACCCTTGTTAACATAGAGTATTTCGTGTAGTTAAGGGGGAAAAAACTGCTTTTTTGGTCTTAAGCCAAAATTTCAGTAATACAAGGTATTTTTATTGTTTCTATATAATTCAAGGATTCTGAATCCGAAAATAGCAAGTATACTTCTCAAAACCTTAAAGGGTTTTTTTTTGCAATGAGGTCATTAATATGGTGGCTAAATAGTATGAATTTAGCTTGTTTATTTCTTGATTACCGCAGGTATTTTTGAACAATTATGGGCTTCATATGAAAGCTCCGAAGGTTAATACTCCTTAAAATTGGACTTTAAATTGCTTTAACATGTTAGACATATTTCAAATCATGTTTTAGTTTAAGGTTATTTTAAACAGGTAGGATGGGATCGTTTAATGTTATTCAAATGCATCTCATAATCAGGATTTGAAAAATAGTTAAATTTTGGGAGCATTCAATTAACTATTCTCAAGCATTTTTAACATTATTAATCATTACTATATTATTTCATGTTCGTAAATTTTGTAACATTTGAAAGTTGTACAGTTCGAATTGTTTGGCTTGTATTATGTGTCTCTTTGTTAGCTCAGGATTATCATACTTGAATCCTATTTCACTCCTTAACGATCCACATTTTAAGAAAAATTGTATAACTAATGAGCTGTCTGTTAATGATTTAATTGTGTTTTGGCACACACTTTGGAAATATTGCATGATATGGAGAGATGTGCGCAATGAAATTTAAAAAAAATTTACATAGGACTCTGGAACAGTTTAGTACACAATAGCAGCATTAGACAATAATTGTGATATCCAGCATTGTATATGGATTCTTATGAATTTAAAGCTTAATATGACTTGAAGTATGACAAGAAGATTTATGTATTGTTTATATGTGTTTAGGCTTCTTTTAATTGACATTTATAACCCGCCTGCTCCTCCTTTTAAAAGTCCATAAATAGGTTGTTTTTATTTATTTTCGACAAAACTAAACCAATATTGTACAGTTTAAAATTATGTGCTGCCCTAAAAAAGATGGAGGTCCAAGTTTGAAATGTTGAAGTACTAAGGAGGAGTAATTTATTTTATTTCACCTGCAAAGTTGTGTAAATTTGTATATTTCTTAGCCAACTATAAGTTTCATGCTATTTTGGATTATTAAAACCAAAACAGCATGATTGTTGTTTTTATAGCTATTTGCATCCACAATTTAAATGATATAAAATATGTCAAAAAATTTATTGTTTTAAGAATTTGCAGATCCTTTAAGTGGATAGTTAGTTTTGTAGTGTACTAGGCCAAAATGTGCTATTTGTAATTAGAACAATAATAAATTATAACATACTATTAGCAAAAAAAACAGTAAATTTCCAAATTTAGTATCTGTGTTTTATAACTTTGTTCAATTAATTCTATTTCTTAATTCTAAGTTTATTTTAAAATGTTTTTATTTGAATAATTATAAATTATTTTTTATGTAACTTTTGTAATAAAAAAGGTTTTTATTAAATTTTAGAAACATAAAAAAAGGAAAGACTCTTCAAGTCATAAAAGCAAGAAGCATAAAAGAGAGAGAAAGAAAAAAGATCAACATCGAGATCGATCAGAGACCCAGCAAGATCAAACTAAAGATAAAACAGAGTATGAAGAAGCTCCTGGTATTGTAACTCCATCAAAAGAACGCTTTCTTGCTCCAGTGACACCCATGACTCCCATGATTTCATTTTCTGTAAGAAATCTGTCTTGCATTTTACAAAAATCTTACGTAAAAAAAATCATACTTATTTTTACCTTGGTGCTTATTTTAAAAAAAAAATCAAGAAACAAAAATTTCTCTTTCAATTTGCACCCATAAAAATAATCAGGGTGCAGCAAAAAGTGCTTATAGGTGTCTAATTTTTATCGAGAGTTTGTAAAAAGTGTTTTACTTCGGAAATAAATACTTAAACAATTTTTCCCCAAGTCACCAAATATCCTGAAACCGCGATCAGGACATGCTTGTTGAGAAAAGTGTTCTATTATGACGCCTCAAAATATTTGCTTCTTTCCAATTTACTGTCTCTTATTTATTTTTTAAAAGTTTTATTATATATCAGGACGAAACTTAGATCAACCAAACTTTAATGCCTCAAAATAAATGCTAGTTCTCTGCAAAACTGCAAGTGGCGCTCATAAAAATTGCTTGTAATATTTTTGAGTTTGCAGCATTATGGCAGTGGGGTCTCTTTCTCGCTGACTCTCTCTTTTCCTAGTTTGAGACAGATTGGGCAATATTTAATAGTTAGGTTTATTTTTTCTTTGGATAATGATTGGTTTGGAAAATTTTAATTTCATGGTTCGCTACTTCAAACTCCCTTACATATTTGGGTGTTTTTTTTAAGGTAAAATGGAATCAGAGCACTTGTAAGTTAAAAATAAATAACGATCAGCATTGGCCCCTCCGCCAAAATGTGCCATGGGTCTAGTCCTAAAACTGAATAAAATCAAATAATACTTTAGTTGTGATTATTTTGTGGTATGTATACACAAATTTTTATCTAATTTAAAATGTTAGTGGTTTTATTATACATTGTGGATTTGGGGGTGTTATGTTATAAGTGCTTACTATTTGGTGAGATGGGTGTTTAAAAAGTGCTTTATAGGTGCTTAATTTTTCTTATGAACTTGGGCTACACACCCTGATTTATTATGTTTTAAGTTTGCTAATAATTAAATTCAACTCAAAAAGCTTGTTTTTTCTTTAAAATATTCAAGTTTTATAAGTCAGAAAAAAATTGAAAATGTATTTGTTTTTAGATTTAAAAAAAATCATTGTGATAAAACCATTAAAGGTAGAGATAAGCGGAAACCACATTTATTAGTCTTCAGCATCAAAAACTACTTAAGAAATACCCATTATATCTATTTTTTTAGCAACAACTGTTAAAAACTAATTTGTTTTTAGTTAACATAGATTTCAAGCACCTCTTGCACCCGGAAAATTGGGAATTTTTTCAAAAACTATTGCTAATAAATAAAATAGTATGATATTCCTGTTAATCACGCTTACTCCTGTAAACGTGATGAACAGGAATATCATACCCCATAACATATCATACTACATATTTTGATTTTATTTTCTTATGGGCTCTTCTACGCTAGTGTGAGAACAAATCCTGAGTATCTCTTGTCCCTTAAATGTTATTATAAAACATTTTTGCTCCTGGACAAAAAAACTAATGCTGTAATGGAATTCAGGGTATCACATTCGTATGAAATCTGCTCAAAATACCTTGGCTTCAAACATCTTTGGCCTGTGTAATCTGTGTATATCATTTCCTTACTCTCCTCTGGGATTACTAAGTGTCATACAAAGAATTTAATGGAAGGGTTAGGTACCAACCTCGTGTTTTTTTTTTTAAATAATTGTTCCATTAGAGAACTTCTACAAAGCTATTTAAGCCTTACCCAGAATAACGAGGCATTTTTTCTAAATATTTCCTTGCATTTATCTCTGAATCGTTGGAGGAAATCGCTAACCAGAACTGATCTTTGGCCAAGGTTTAGGTTCTAGGGGGTGAAACAAATATTTAAACGGTGATCAGTCTGCATGTAAGCAAATGATTGTATTTCGCTTACTTTTTAAATAGTGGTGTCATGTGTTGTGCCTTAATGTAATACTCCATTATTTATTATATTGTGTTTGCTATTGTCAGAATGTCTTGTGTTCTCTACAGTTTAGAAGGAATCAGAATTTTGCATTGTTTTAGGGGTTTCCATAAATTACGTGACTTGTTTAGTAGGGTGGAGCAAATTTTTTTTTTCAATAATCAATTTCGGACGGTGTGGGAAAGTTACTCTATCAAATCAACATCCTGAATGTAAAATATCTTTTAAAAATAATTATATTTAATACTGCCCCAACAACGTTAAACATTTTACAAAATCATAAAAATTGCCATTTTTCAGAATAATTATTTTCAAACTTTTTTCAATGATCATTTTTGGCCGGTGTGGAAAAGTTGTTACATGAAATAAACATCTTGAATATAAAATATCTTTTAAAAATATTAATATTTAATACTGCCCCAATTATGTTACACATTTTACAAAATCATAGAAATTGCCATTTTTCAGAATTTTTTTTTCAAACTTTTTATTCAATAATCATTTTTGGCCGGTGTGGGAAAAGTTGTTATATGAAATAAACATCTTGAATATAAAATATCTTTTAAAAATATTAATATTTAATACTGCCCCAATTATGTTACACATTTTACAAAATCATAGAAATTGTCAATTTTTAGATACAATCACATTGGTTATACTTACTGTCACATTGACGACAGTGCTTAAAATATCTTCTCATACTGGTCTGTATTGTTTTTTGGTGTTAAAAACTGGCATTTGTTTACGTGACTCCAAACAAGTTTTAATAAATCCATCCCGTCTGACAACATTATGGTTTTATGCAAATGCTTAGCTCCGAAAATACATAATAACTTAGTCTTAATTGAAAACCACATATGTGCATAAACTTTAATTATGAAAGATGCTAGAATCACTAAATTTTCAGAAGGTGCATTCGAGGAAATGTAAAGTCGTAGAATTCTATTCCCCGCTGTAAGCCAACAAGAATGTACTATCTTGCCGGGGTTTCTTTTAAACAGACCTTCAGAACAAGATCCAGAATTAATTGCTTCACATATTTCCAACAAATAGAGTTGGTCTTGTGCTTAAGTCTTTTTTATTGGTAATTTTTGGGAGAGTACAACACATCTTTTTAAAAAAACACAACCGGAAGGTGTTCAGTCTTTCAGGGATTTACCAACAGGTCTTGTAAAACTTTGAGGTCCACTTGTAGTACCGTCAAGGTGTTCGAAAATGTGGCGCAGAATAAGCTCGTTCGCATGTACTTGACAAATAAACCACTGTAATGGCTTTTCAAATTTAGTTTCCAGAATTCGAATGACACCTCCTTTTACTCCACTATTAACCGCCGTTCCGTCGCTGCCAATAACAACAATTTTACGGTTATCAATATTATTTCGTGTTAAAAAGTTCTGTATTTCTTTACTTACAATTAATGCCTTTCCAGAGCTTAAGGAAAGATGACCCATATACTCAGACCCTGGTTCCTTTATCAAGCTTATATGCTCCTCTAATATAACTTTTCTCCTTGAGTCCTCCATGAAAAGAGTTATCTTTACGGCCATCAAAATATAAACCTATTTGATTAGATTCGATATCAACCAAGTTTGTATTAGTTAACAGAGCTCTTGCTTTTTGTCTGGCTCGTCTAATTTTACTCCCGTTCACAACTTTCGATAAGTCACTTTCAGAAACCAAGCCAATATCTTGGAGTGTAGCTGAGACAATCGCTGCTCCAGCTCTGTCAGAAATGTGGTACCTATCTAAAGTTTTAGCAACCACGGAATACTCCCCTAAACCACCATTCGTCTGTGATGTGCTCGGTTCAGTTTCTTGATATGTTTCATTTGAACAATGTTCCTTTTCCTTTCTTACTGGTGGGCATGTGCTGATGGAAGGAATAGACATTGTACTTTTTTCCTGAAATAATTCCCATTTCCTCTTTCGATTTATTCTATCAATGTTTTTCTTTGATGATTTCACATCAATGTTGCATGGTCATCTTTCGATCAGTGCTTTGATCAAGCAAAAAATTTCTTTCTGCAATTGGTATTTTTCGCAGTGTTTCACAGTTACAAGATTCAAAAGATTCACACTTGCATGTTGCTATGTCAAAAAGGGTCTTGCATTTCTCTCTGAATAGTTTTATCTTATCACAATAACTTTAAAAAAAATTTCTTGATGCATACGGTTTTAATAAGTTTCTATACTTATCATGATATGCTTTTATCTTTTTCACTATCGTACGATGGTCTATAATCGGAATTGAAGCTAATTCCCATTGTTTCATCACCTTCTCGGCAACTTCTTCACAGACGTCACTAACTAGGTTCCTGTATTGTTTTGCTTTGCTATGGCTCTTCCACGTGTAACACAACATTATGTCTTCATAAGTAGGTAAAAAATTAATTGGTAAATCACACCCATGCCCGAAAACAGGGCACACAAAGTTGCTTCTTAACAACGACATTACATCATTTAAACACAATTCAACCACTGAAATAATTATAGCCACTTAAACTAGCGAAATGACATGGAATAAAGTGATTTCCTTTGGCTGAAAACGTGTTATCGGAAACAAAGGCGATTACGCCGTACCTTAGCCTGAATGGATTTACCCGCTCTCAAACACCTGACTTCCAAAACACCTGCTGGCAAGAGGGGGGGAGAGGCTGTCCAGTCCATGTCTAATTATTCAGGATGTTTATTTCATAGAACAACTTTTCCACACCGGCTAAAAATTATTATTGAAAAAAAAAATTCTGAAAAGTGGCAATTTCTATGATTTTGTAAAATGTTTAACGTTGTTGGGGCAGTATTAAATATTAATATTTTTTTAAGATATTTTATATTCAGGATGTTGATTTGATAGAGCAACTTTCCCACACTGGCCCATTTTGATTTGAATAAAAAAAATTTAACATTGAGGGCCGCTCCACCCTATTGTTTAGGGGGTCGAGCAGAATATCACCAAATATCACGTGGGGGGAACGGAGGGTTCTCGTCAAATATCACATAATTTTTCCCCGTAAAGAATCAATGTAAAATTGCTATAAAATTGGCGCAAAATTCCAGTAAATTTTTTTCTGGACTTAATATTGCCAATATCTTGCATGATAATATTTATCGTGGCGCTCCGAACTGTACTGAATAGTTTTAGGAAAAAAGAACGATCCGTTCTTTAATATCGATTCAATTGGTGTTTGTTTCTTTCTGTTCTCTTTATTAGTTTCAATTTAGACCAAAGGACACATGTTCAATGTATTTTTACACTTCACAAAGAAAAAGTAGACAAAATGTGCATCGTTTGGGATTTTGAAGTACTTTTCCACCATCATCATACGATGCAGCTGCTGTTTGGTCTACCCAAGTTTGGGGCTGGACCTCAATTTATTATGTGTTTTGAAGATTCAAGGGTATCAAACATCCAAATAAAAAGTTAAGGTTGCAGAAAAAAAGGCGGTCTGGTGGCTTCTTCTTTGGTAACTCCATTTACAATCCCACACGTGATGGAGCGGGTAAGTCCTGAACCGAGTAGCGCTTCACTAACAAGCTCAAGCCTGCTTTGTTTATGGCAAGAAATATTCCGTCAAACGTCCAAATCAAAACTTTCAAAAATACTTATTTTGAAAAATGTCACGTGAGACTATGGGGGAGGGTCATGCCAAATATCACCAGGGGGGGGAGAGGGGGTAAAAGAATCGTCAAAACCGAATGACGTAATTTATGGACGCCCCCTTAGAGGAAAAAATCCTAGAAATAAAATCTTGATTGCAATTTCTAGCCTTTAAAAAGTTTAGATATCTAACCTCCCAAAGGCCTGTATTACAGGTCATTTCGGATCCAGGGTTTGCAAAAACCCGATTTTTTTTTTTAAAAAGCCTGACCCTGGTGGGCTGTTTTGGGTTTGATTGTATTTTTTTTAATTTAATGTTTTACTTTAAAAAGGGAACGATTTCAGTCAAGAAGAAAACTCATTCTAAATTAATAAATTTTTTAGAAATAAAAAATTATTAAAATGAATTTTTATGCAAAAAAATCAATTTTTAACCTTGATTTGGCCTATTTTTTAGGATCTTAATAAATACGAAATAAAGTAAGAACTTCGCATGATAGTTTTTTTTAATTAAAAAAAGAAATTACTTGATAGATTACAGAGTTTTAACTTGATTTAAGAAACAATGACATTTAACCAGCTTTTTTATTTCCAAGTACATGCGTTACTATTTAGTTAATTTTAACTGAAGTGTAGAAACATCCCGTATGAAGTGAGCAAAGGAAATCAGGTGTTCAATTTGAATTGTGTATGCTTTACTTCTGTTTTGTTTTTAGCTTTCCCAAGTTAGTTCTGTCTTTTAAAACATAAAAAATAAAGTTTTTCTACCACATTTTTAATTCATAAAGTAACACCTATTCAAAAAATCAAAATCTTAACATATACTATCAGCCTACTTTACTAATACAGTTAGATGGTACCAAAAATTGCCTCAAAGATGTAGCCAAATATTTCAATTATTTTAAATATGAAAGTTATTTCAAGGGTCGCATACTCTGCTTTGGACATCCGGATATAATAATTTCTTTTATATTTGCATTGATCTTTCTTTACCCTTTCATTACAGGTAATGCCTATTTGTAAAACAGGTTTATTAGTTAAAGATGAAAATGTCATAATTGTAAGTTTTCAGTTATTTAAGCTATTATAATCTTGGTTTATTTCCTCTATATAACCTGTGGCATAAAAATTATAAATTGCATATGGATTGTAAAAACATAACTATTATTAAATTAAAACTATACCTCTTTAAGAAATATGCAATACAAGTAACTATTTTTTAAAGTTTTTTTTTTCTCTTCATATAAATGAGGTTTTTCTTTAGTTCTTGAGGACGCTTAAAATATCAATAAAAATTTGTAAAATAATTATGAACTTAAGAGTGTGGCTCTAAATTACGACGGCCGTCACCAATAGCCCTTGTGTAGCTCTAGTGCCACGATAGTTCAAACTAAACTAAACTATGGACTTAAGTTTAAGATTTTTGCAGGTATAATTAATTCTGGAATTGCCATTACTATTATACCAAAAATCTTTTTAAGATTTTAATTTAGATTTTATGCTTTCATTTGGAACTCGATAAACAATTTTTATTTTTAATTCAATAATTTCTTAAAGGAAAATTTGATTGATGACTAGCTATGCACACACAAGATTTTCCCCCCCCCCCCTCTATTATAAAATTAAAGTCTCATATCCTGCGTTCTTGAAGTTTCCAAAATGAAAAGTCAAAATGTTAGCAAATATCAATTGCATAATTTTAATGATGCTTCAGGTTAAAGTTTTGGGTTCCACAATAAATTACTGTATTTTTAATGGTTAAAATTTCTTAGTTAAGCTTCTTAAAGTGAGTAGTGTTATGGCAATTTTTAAGCTGGATCAACAGCTACAACTTATTGTGCATATTTAGATATCTCAAATATCATTGAGTTTGCATTGAATGAAAAATTTAAATGCTTTTTTTTCATAACTATTCTCGTATCAATATCCCATTGTAAACTTTATTTCTGTTTTAATCAAATATAATTAATTTTACAGAAGTACGAGCAAAGAATACTACTTGAAAACCAAAATAGTTTGACAATTGCTATGTTCATAAGCAACATGAGCTCTTTTGATCTCAAGGACTTTGACATTAGTATAATAGAAACTATGAATTTAAAACTATACAAGGTATGTTTCTTTAGATGTTTTCACTCCTAAAATATCATTTTCACAAATTAATAGCAGGATAACAAATCTTATTTCAAAATATTTAAAGTAATTAGACGTTATAATTATGTTAACCTCTTAAGACACAAAAAAAATGCTTTAAACAGTTAGTGCTTTTTTTTTTACTTAACTATGCTGTATTGCTGATGTGACATTAATGAAACACCAAAACAAAATACTTTTTATATTTTAAATACACTAATTATTGGGTATGAGTATGAAGCTTCTTAACTATCTTCTCCCTGACAGGAAACTTGCATGTGTAGGGAAATAGTAAATTATTATTTTGTTCTGATAGCTAACAAGGTGAACATCCGAAATAACAAGACATTTCTCAAATATGCTCACATTGTTTTAAAAATTGATTTAAAAATCGGCTTTTAATCGTGTGACAAACGCGCATGAATTGGCCCATATATTTTTTACTTTCATATGATGGGAGCCGCAAAGTACGAAATGTACTTTCACCACACTCTGGTTTGAAATCTGTTGCTGAATTGCTACTAGATATTGGTAAAAATAGTTGACTTATTAATGTTTCATTATTTGTGTTGGAACATCCCAACTTGTTGCATAAATTCTTATGAAATTCCGGATCAGCAAAATAAGTTCAAAGTATTAACTTGATTAAAATACTGATAGTATTCTAAATGAATTAAAAAAAATTGAAACTTTTATCAAACTTAAATGATCGGTACTTAAAACGTACCTGAACATTACAAACATATTTAGAAGTTCTTTAATTTCGCTGCGCCTTGTAATTTAAAACTTCGATCAAGTGACAAGGCCGACGTTAGAGCTGGCACCCAGCGCAACCTTTGAGCGACATCAGTAGCAGTCCGAATAAAGCTAAATTAAATTTAATTTATTTCCAATAAAAGTAGAATTAAACCTGATAAATAAAACTGTTTTCAGCTCTTGGTGTCCTTGACATTTTCACTGTATTTTGATAACCCTGAATGGAGATGCTATGCCAAGGTCACGAACTAACATTGTCTTCTTCACACATTCGAAGACTGGTTGACTGAATTGCCCTGTACTAATGTTACACTGTTGCAAAACATGCATCGCACCGATAACTATCAATTCGGCATCATTGGGGGCATGCATGAATAGATATGAATCACATTTTATCTTCATAATTTAAGTGCTTTTGTGTCTTTATTTTTATTAGGTAGCATTTTAACCTGAAGTTTTATTGAAATTAAGTTAGTTTAACGATAGGGAATTTTTTTTTCATTTTTTGTTGGTTGGAGATTTGATGTTTTGTGCATAGGTCGCCCCCGATTTTTACTGCACTAATTTTGTTCTAAATTTCTTAGTTTATACACAAGAATATACAGTATTTGTTTATGTAAAGTTAATTATCACATATAATGGGTAGATTTTTTTAAGCTTTTAAAAAAAGTTAAAAGGAATATTTATTATTTGCTTTCAGATCGACCTCGTAGATTAAGTTAAAATATCAAACAGTGAATCGTCTAATTGTAGAAAAAATCTTCCCCCTTGTAAAAATATCATAATTAAAATATTGCCTAAAGACGTTCCGCATAATCAAGGAACAATATCACTTAAAAAATTTATAAATTTTACTTTAAAAATGTGTATATTTTCAAATTATTTTGCAAAACATTCTACTTATTTCTTACGTTAGACAAATTGTTTTCTAAAGTGATATACTTAAAACCAAAATTTATTTTATAATTGTAGGTTTTTTTATAATTAAATTAATTTTATTTTATACATTTGTTTAAAAAATTAATCTTTAACTTAATATATAATAAAATGTATATTATTTTTAAAAAAAGAACTCTGTTACTGTTGCTTAATATGAAAAGTAATTTCGGGTATAATAAACTTGTGAAATTTATTTTTTTTAAGTCACTTTAAATGTGTGTGAAAATGCTTATAAGGGTTCTAAAATTAAAAAAAAAATTCAGCAAGGCTCATCTGTGAAAAAAAAAATACTGAGGAATGAACGTTTAAAAAAACGTAAAAAAAACTGGTTTAAACCGCCCTTACGAAAAAAATCTGATTTTTAATAAAACTGAAATCCAAAAACAAGTGTTAAGTCTTAAAACCGGTTTCAGTTCATGGTGGCAGGGAAGAGAAGGAAATTCATTATGTTTTCCGGTCTTTTTTGTATTGGAACTAACTCCAGTTTAACGGAAGGGGGGGGGATTCGCTTTACTCATTTCGAATATTTATCGAGAGAAATTCCATATATCTAGCCAAAATTTATCTTAAAACTGGGGGGACTGTAAGGAAAGCAATAAAGCCACACAGCTCATTTTATTAAGTTTTTTTTTTTAACTTTTAGTCTTGTTGGCAAAATCTTGCAAAAAAAGTGTGGCTACTAGCTGAAATGCTAGTTTTCTGCAATCTTGTTTTCATGATTGTAGAATTACTCCTGATTGTAGATTGTAGAAGCTCCATCCAGTGTCTCTCTTCAACACTTGAGCAATGAGGCCAGTGAATGTGCCGAAACCCAGGGACAAAGTTAAGAGGAGAAATCCACGTTTTAAATATTGTAGCAAAGTAAGACTTGAACGGTTAGGGAGCCGTAGGGTAAAAACGATACTGCAAACCAGTAGTTTGTCGTTATTCCTTAATTTATGTAAATTAGTTAATTTCTAGAACCTTCTAGGTTAGAAGGTTCTACTGCTCTATATAAAGGATTGTAACCATCCAGTTGGGTCATTAAAAAAGTCTTGAGTTGAGATATAGCTGACTTGTCGTTTCTTGAATACAACCCGTTATACCAGTTAACGTATTTCCCTCTTGTCTACTACCCCCTCGTCTATGCGACAATATCAAAAGACAAAATTTTATGGAAAGAATTTGTTAAGACATGGTATTAGTTCAATTTCAAATTAATGCAATTTTCGTCTAAAAAATGTGCTAGTTTGAGCAATAAAGTAAAAACGAAAACTTACATTCTGGACCAGGGACGGTAAGGAATTTTTGGCAATGTTTTGTGTCCTAAAATTTTTGTGGAGTATCTTTGTTTTAAAATACCGTTTTATAGTCATATAAGGACCGGAAAAAATTAGAACGTAATATAAATTTTTTGATAAGTTATGCACAAGGGACATAAAAGTAAAAATTATGGTAGAATTGCCCATATACTCGTGCATAAGTCAACCCCCCCCCCCCCTCATTTTTAAATCAAATATCCTTCCAAAATCAGTGACATTGTTTTCTTTATACAATTGAATACTGGTTTACTGAACTGCAATATACCAGAGCTACACTTTGCAAAATACGCATGATACCGAGAACTAACAATTATACATCATTATGGTGGATACCGTGAATAGATGCCAATCTTATTTCATTTTCAGAATTTAACTGCTTTTGTGTGTTTTTATTTTTAATAGATAATATCTAAACCTTAAGTTTGATTGAAATTTAGCTTAAGGAGAGGTGGGATTTTCTTTTTGACTCAGCATGACTTTGCATAAGCGTTGAAAAATGCTTTCTATAATTAAAATAGGCTTTATCCAAATAGATAACATTTGCTTTAAAGCTAAATAATATAATAAATGTTTCTGGGAATGTATTAAAATTTTTTTATTAAAATTACATTGAAAATTTGTTTTCAGAAAAAAAAAAGAAATTAATTGTCTAATCTACATCCATACAAAGCTAAAGTTTTTTTTAAAATCTAATTTTGTAGCAATTGTACCTTTTTGTAAAAATCTTCTATGTTTTATTTTCTTAACACATGTTATTTTTAGTGTAATTTACTTCATTTCTTTGCGTATTTTATAGGATAAGGAGGCACTTCATTCAGAGCTACCAGATATAATTCATCCTGGTTCTACTGCTGAATATCATGTTACTCTCTTAGTGGAAAACATAGCATTATTCCAAACAATTCGAGGATCCTTTACTTATATAATAAAGGTAAAAAAACATCCAAAGAATTAGAATTAAATAATCAAATTTCTATTGTTTCCTTAAATTATATCATTTAAGATTTGTTTTATAGTCTCTAGAGAAACAACCACCTAAATTTTTGTTTTATGTCGTCTGAAAATCTTAAGATTGAATTCAAGAAGCATCTTGTGTTAAATATGTAGGGTGACACGTGGTAATTATTGGACACATTGGGGTAAAAATCGGACAGTAGTTTTAAAAAAAACAAAAATCATGAAAATCAGTGTATAAGTTTTTAAAGATTTTGTAAGAGCTCTTTGGATTGCCAAAGTTTTGCAATTTTCAGATCACTGGAAACTCTTGACTTTCGGATCCCACAGAGTTTTGCGACTTTTGGATCCCTAGAGTTTTGCGACTTTTGGATCCCTAGAGTTTTGCGACTTTTGGATCCCTAGAGTTTTGCAATTTTTGGATCCCTAGAGTTTTGCGACTTTTGGATCCCTAGAGTTTTGCGACTTTTGGATCCCTAGAGTTTTGCGACTTTTGGATCCCTAGAGTTTTGCGACTTTTGGATCCCTAGAGTTTTGCGACTTTTGGATCCCTAGAGGGTTGCGACTTTTGGATCCCTAGAGGTTTGCTACTTTTGGATTGCCAGAGTATCGCTACTTTTGGATTGCCAAAGTATCGCTACTTTTGGATTGCCAAAGTATCGCTACTTTCGAATTCCCTGAGTTTTGCAATTTTCAGATTTGCCAGAATTTTGCAATTTTCAGATTTGCCAGAATTTTGCAATTTTCAGATTTGCCAGAATTTTGCAATTTTCAGATTTGCCAGAATTTTGCAATTTTCAGATTTGCTAGAATTTTGCAATTTTCAGATTTGCCAGAATTTTGCAATTTTCAGATTTGCCAGAATTTTGCAATTTTTAGATTCGCCAGAGTTCTCCAATTTGAAATCGCTGGAGCTTGGTGATGTTCCGATAGCCCAAGCTTCATTATTTTCGGATCGTAGCGATATTTGATGGTAGAAAAATCGGAGTCAAGTGATTATAAATTTGCTGACAATTACAGTGGTAGAGAGAATTTTGGAGATAGTCTTATAACGTATGTTGAAACATATTTTTTGTGTCTATAGTTTTACTTGTAAGCCTTTCTGTAATTTTGATTTAACCAGTGTTTTTTCTAATGCAAGCATAACTGGTTATTAGAAAAAGAAGCAATGTAATTGCAATATAAGTTACACATATTATAGAACATGAAAAAAGCAATGAAATAATTAATCAAAGAAAATTTAATACATGATAGATTACTTTTCAAGAAAGTGTTTGTTTATTGATTAATATAAAACATTTTGAAATCATGTTATGGTACATGATTTGTTTTTAAAATAAGTTTTTGCACTTGCACATCAAATTAGGCTTATATGAAAATTGTCCACTTAAAATTTAATATCACTAACAACCCTTGTGTAGCAAATTGTTTTTGCTACATGAAGCTAAGTATGTGCTATATACTCTATTGAATTGGATTAGAATATTTAATAGATTGTGCAGTCATGAATAGTTTTTAAAAATATTTTTGGCAACTAAGAATTTGGTTGATTGTTTTATATTCTGTTTATATTTGTAAAAACTTTAGTTCACCTGCGTAGCCATATAAACCAATACAAAATATACTGACATTTGCTGAATCTGCTTTTTTATATTTTAAACAAATAGGATTCTACATCTGCAAATCAGGGTAAGCTAGACTTTAAATGCAATGTAGCAGCTTCAGCTTTCATGATTGGAGAACTAAATCCCAGGTAAAGTTATCAGTTTCATATGAAATTTTACCTTAAAACCAGCCTGTGAATTCTAGAGCTTTGACTGTATTGTTCTTAATTATTTGGCAAGTGAAAGTTTCCAACAAATTGACCATGTAGAATTTTTTTTCGTGATAAAATTTTTTATCAACATTTCAATGTTATAAGAAATCAAAAATAAAAATCAAATAGAATTTTATCACATTTTATTAGAAAGCACTAAAATGCAATGTGGAGTGAAATTCGCTTAAACTGAAACAACAGGTTTATACAGGGTGGTGCAAATAAAAGTGGCCTGGTTTAGAAGTAGGGATTAGACAAAAAAATGCTGCCAAGTCAAAAACCAATGCAAAAACAGGTTTGCCAAGTGAAGCCATTGGTGGCTTCAATATTAAGCCCAAACAAAGGCTTGGTGAATTATATGCCAGTAACTATGCCATGGTTTGGCAAGCTAGTAGGAATGCAATATAAACTATAAAATAGTACAAGGCAGGTGGATACAGGTTTGTCAATAACAAAACTGGAGCCGCCAAAGAGCATTTGCTGGTTTTAATTCGTGAACAACAACACTTTGTAGGGATGCATTTTCAGGTCTAGGTGGAGATTCATCCCATGATCGTCAAAGTCGTGATATGCCGGTCTCTTGCATCAGGCAATGTGGGTTGATTTGCTAGGATTTTGAAGCATTTTTTGGTTAACTGCATTCACATTTTCTAGTATTTGGACATGTTACAGAATGTTTCTGACTTGTTCAAAACAGACCCTGTCTGGTGCTATTTTCTAACTAATCGTTGAATATCACTCATTTCTGGCGCTTTGATACCTTTAAATTCATTAGCAAACAACTGGTGAAATTCTTTCCACAAATTTATTTCAATATAACTTTCCACGAGGAACACCCTCTGATGTACCGTATCTTCACCTGTGCAATGATCTGATCAACGCACACTTACACAGCTTGCACTTAGATAGTAGGAAGGCAAACTCGCCAATAGTCCATGTGCAGCTCTAGTCTACTAACAACCAAACTAACCAATGATAAAACAGGTTTGCCTATTGAAGTATTGAACGCTTCAATAATTTATGAATTCGACTTCGAGGCTTTCAGGAAGCTTCAATAGTTTTTCTCGTCAAGCATATCCCTGCATTCGTAGATTCCTGCCAGGGCCACTTTTATTTTTGCCACCCTGTATGTATGACCAATAGAAGGAATTAAAATCAAGTAATGAATTGAGAGATGTTATGTCATGTGAAATTCCCTGATTGTAGCTTTAACCGTATAAAATGAAAATAAATTTTGAATGAAACAGCACAAAAGTATAATGTATAGTAACATGTTGTTGTTATAATTTTCCCTGTTTAATTTTGACTGGTTATAAATTGTGTCACCAATAGGCTTCCTATAGCTCTAGTGCAATGATATTTCAACTTAACTCCCAGTTGAATTTAGAAATGTTAAAAAAAATCACATCATACACACACAAAACTCAATGTAATCCACTCCTTCTGCTTCCGTTATATTGCATCTAGTCAGTGGACAAAAAAAAATTAGATTAGGAAAAGTTTATATATATAAGGTTTTTAAACCCTTTTGATGTAATATTGTAGGCTGATGTTTAACATCTTAGCTTGCAGTAATTTAGCATTTAATGATCTGTTCTTTATTTGTACATTCCCTAATTTAGGCGTATAATTGTCAATTTTCCTGTGTTAAATATAGATGATCAATTTCATTATATTTGTTTCAGGGATTCAAGAGATACATTTACTGAATTACTAGGAAGTCAAGATCTTTCTGCAAAAGATTCCATTACAATTGATATTCAAAATCTGGATTTCCACCGCATAATTGCAAAAATTTGCTTTCATTGCCACTTTATTGGTAAACATCTTTCTATGTAAAAAAAATCTAACTTCTAATCAAACTTTTAATTTCTTAGTAGATAAATATTGGTAATTAATGAAAAAATCAGTTTCTATTTTTAAAGGACAAAAACGGACATGATTTTAGAACTAAAAACCATTTTTGTTCTTTAAAATTAACAGCAAATACTGCTATACTTTTTTGTATGGTAATCTTAATAATTTTAATGTGTGTGTAGAAAAAAAATTTAGACAAATTAAAATTTGATTATAAACATTTTTTCATTTAATAAACATGATTTGTATTTTTAAAAATGACCATATGTTGGATATCATATTAGTATCGTATCCAAATAAAACAACTTTTTCTACACAATATTTCATAAAACTTTTAATAATGCATCTTATAGGCATGATTAGATTTCAAGAAGTTCATAGATTTATTTACCATTAAAACTGTTTATTGTAAAATGTTTCAACTATCCTTATTTAAACCCTCTGAGGGGTAAGCAAACCGGTAAAAGTATAAATTTGTTTTGACAGTATAAAATTTAGATTTCAATGTTGTCGTGTGACATTGCATGCAAAATAAAGTTTTCGTGTAGATATTCAAGCTTTTGAAATATCTATAGGGGGGAAGCTTGTAATACTTTACTTTTTGTTCTTGCATTAACAGGTTGTGACACAACCAATGCACAATTAGGAAAAGTAAATTTTCGGCTTTTAAGAGTATAATAAATTGTTTTAAAAACTTAAGAAAATGGGCTTGCAAATTTAGATAATCCGACAATATTAATAAGGAAAATTTGGTAGATATTGGCTGTAAAATTGTCACTTTATGGGCTAACATCAACTTAAGCCAACGAAATATGCTGCATTATGAGCAATATGTTAGGAAAATAGCTTCAGAAAAGAAATAATTTAATATATCTGATTTTATATCAAATTGGTTACCCCAACACAATATGCGATAAAATAGCTTCTCCTTCGAGTCCTTTTACTGTATAATTTTTGGAAAAACTTTTATATTCCATTCCCTGGTCCCCCACTCTGAAATTGGCAGTTCATGGATGGATAGTATTATCCCATGCTAACAGGCTGAAAACCAGCACCAGAAAAACTTTTAAATATGATTAAATGTGCCTGCCAAACCAGTTCTTAAGAAACCGGTAGCACTATGAAGTGTACTTGTCGATATGGACTTCTATGTTTAGGAGTTTGTAAAAACTTATGCAAAAGCTGTGCCAACCCTCATACAGTTTTGATTTGGATGACGCTGAAGATGAGATTAAATTTTAATTAAATTAATTTTGATTTTACAAACCACTTGTATAAATGTTCAACTTAATTTTATGATTTAATGTACATTAAAGTTTAAATAATAGAAAGTTTTTATTTCTTTAAAAACCATATTTTTTACTAACCTGCTAAACTTTGATGTTTTTTCAAGATGGCAGTAAAAAAACTTATTTTGCTGTTTTATTAATTGTCTTCTACCAGGTGCATATATTTTTATACCTTGTGAGCATTTGAAATAAAAATACTTGTAACAAATGTTTAAAATATTGTGTAATTTAAAGGTATTTTTTTACTTTAATTCTAGTTGTTGAACAATATGGCCTCAGTGCCTCCTTATACAGCCGCTCTATACAAGATGACCATGTCTGCCTTCTAGTCAAACTTATAGTGAGTAATTTTTAACATTTTGACGAGTTAATACCACTAAAATAAACTTTAAAGGGGGATCATCGTCTTCAAATTTTTTCAGTTCACACCAATACTATAAACCATAATCGTTGCATGTTACTTTTTGCCAAATAGGAGTTTGTTTCTTAATAAGTTACCGTATATACTCGTGTATAAGCCGAGAAATTTTGGACAATTTCAGTGCCGTAAAAATCGGGGTCGACTTATACACGAGACATCAAATTTCCCCCAAAAAAAATCCCCATGTCCTTAAAATAAAACTAAATTTCAATCAAAATTAAGGTTTAGATACTATCTATTAAAAATAAGGACCCAAAAGCGGTTAAATCTTGAAGATGAAATAAGATTGGTATCTATTCACGGTATCCACCATAATGATGTTTAATTGTTAGTTCTCCACGTGATGCGTATTTTGCACGTGTAGCTCTGGCACAGGGCAGTTCAGTCAACCAGTCTTTAAGGTGTAAAGAAAACATCGGTCCGTGACCTTGGCAGCATAGTCTTCACGCTTCACTGAACTTAGTTTCAACTAAGATTCTCCATTCAGAGTCGGCAATGTCAAGACACTCGGAGATGAAACCCGTTTTATTTTCATTAGGGTTGAAATTTAGCTTTCAAAATAAATAAAAATTACGATCCCGTTATGAACCGGTTTCTTCTTATTTTCTTCAGAAGGCTGGCCTACCTGGCCTTTTCCTACCTCGACTTATACACGGGTTACCGATTTTGGAAGGATATTTGGTTTAAAAATGGGGGGTCGGGTTATACACGGAGTCGGGTTATACACGAGTATATACGGGTGTTTTTCCAAAGAGCAGAAATTCACTCGTTACTCTCAAGTTAAAAAAAAAAAATCAAAATTACGAGTCCTGTCACCAATAACTCATTGCTCTAGAGAGCAGGGTTGGAAAAGTTTTTTTTTTTGGTTTAAACCAGTTTTTTTTTAAAAATCTTTTCTGATATTTAACTAGTTTGTGTATTTGCAGGACTCTAATGATGTTTATATAAATTTCAAACTTTATTTTAAGGTTTACTTTACTAATAGGATCCCCATATATTTTTTAAAATTTGATATTTTATTAATATAAAACTAATTTTGAGGCAAAATATACTTCAATTATTTCAATAGTCATACATAACAGCCGTTAAATTTTGTGATGGATGTCAAACCATTCACAGTATTATAACCTTATTTTAAATAACTAAAATAATAATGAAGTAATAATTCCAAACTTTTTAGATACAATTTATTATGATCAAGGATCACTACAATTCAACATTTTAAACAAAATAACTAGCATTGCAGCTTTTTCGATCCCAAGCTTGTTACGAAATTTAGACTGAACTAGACCAAAAGAGGAAAAAATGCGCTCAACGTTAGCTGTTGCTTTAGCAGTCAGAATGAGTTCTCAACTTCACTAAAAACGTTACTGTTAAACTTTTTTTATATCTACTGCTTGGCCTTTCCACCATCCTATTACAGACACATCTTTTACATAATCGTTCTCAAAAAGATATTTCTGAAAGTCACTACAAGCTCTGGCACAATATTTCATAACAAGAGTAACCAAAGAGTTATTAGGGAACCTGTTTTATCAAAGTGGAAGTTAGAAATAAAACTAATTAACTTTAATTTAAATCCAAAAATGTTTTTTAAAAATTCTGAAAAAACCCCACTGGTTTTCTTAAAAAAAAAAACCATTTGGTTTAAAGCATGCCAACCCTGCTAGAGAGATACATTAATTTGACAAAAACCGATCACCAAACGCAAAATTCATATTTTATTTTAAATGACAAATACATGCATGTCAAATCAATGCAACCTCTTTAGCATCGTTATTATTAATCATATTAGTACCCATCAACCAAATTCAGTGACATTAAACGATCAAAGATCCCACAAATAAATGTTATTGATATAAACATTAACTTAAGAAATAATTGGCAGTATGTTAAATCTAAATAACACAATTAGGAATCAATAATATCAATCATAAATTATTTTTTTTACATAACTTAGCAAATAAAATGCAAACTTTCAAGAACCAAGGGTTTTTCTTTAAGGTCAATATTTTGAAAAGTGCCCCTTTACAAATGTGAGGCGTTACAGATCCGACGATGAAATTAAATTGTACTATCTATTAAAACTTCAAAATTTAGCAAGAAAATATAACTTCTTAAGCACATGTTTTTGAAAAAGTCTGTAAAAGAATCGCGCATTTTTCGGTAACAAATATATTTTTTAAACGTTACTGATCTCACTATTACCAATCTAACTAATTTGTAAGAAAATTGTTGATTTATTCCTAGTCTTGTCAAATTGGCAACCACATTAGCTTCTATGAAAACTATCAAGTATCATTTTAGAAAAAACATATGTATTATATATTTTATTTTAGGGTATGTTAAATATCTGAGCTACTCAAATGTGTGTGTGTTGGCTAATTCCTAACCAAAAATGTGATTATGGTAAAAACAAGTGGACTGTAGAAACTCAAATATTTATTAAAACAAATAAAAGGTATAAAATAACCTGAACAGTAATAAACTAAACAACAATTGAAATCAACAGAAAGCAAGACTTAACCTGCCGGATCAACTATCAAACTCCAGCCAAGTTACAACTATTAATTTATGCAGCAGCTATTCTTATTGTAGACTAGCTTTGTAAACCCGGCGTTGGACGGGTGTAACCTTAATAACGGTGATCTGGTTTTTTTTATGTAAATTTTGATTTTATGCCAATTGATACACATCCACTGGATTCCATCAGGATATAATAATCTCCTCCCATTCTGATATCAGCATTAATTTTAAAAAATAAATGGATGTCCGATTCTATACAGGAACTTTCAGTTGCTCGAGTCATAGTAGTTTCTTTTCCTAGTAAACACCAATACAAAATCTAGTTCGTCAAATGAAGTCACCAATCGCTTTGTAGTAAGCCTAAACAAACGCTCTCAGTGAAATATTTGACGCTATTCTATAGTAAAGCTTGCATTGGCTTACTACAGCGACTTGGCGATTGATTTCTGACTCTCTAATAAAAACTATAATTGCAACGCATTTTCTTACCTGTAAAGGAAACTACTACCATCGTGGTGTAAATTCAGATGTCCTGCTACATCCTACAACCGGGTACAACTATGATGCAATGGCCGGTCTGTTCATTGGCAACTTTTGGCGAGTGTGAAAATTTAACTTAGGGTTGCTAAACCTATCGAATTGTATGAAATATAAAGTGAATGTACAAACACCTTTTTTACAATTGAATCTTCCTTAATTTCTTGATTTCTTACCATTTGTAAATATCAATTAAATTCATAACGGAAATATAATTAGAATCGATTTGAGGAAACCTCATGCAGCATAAAAAATAATAAAAATTTAAATCTATAAACGAAATAAAATAATGATATCCAAATCCTTCAGATTAAACCCACATGCCTTTACTTATTTGTACTTAATTTTTCTCTCGCGCCGAAATTTCTTTCAAATTTGAAAATGAAAAGTATGAATCCAAAGTTTATAGAATTCACAATGCTATTCCTATGGAGATCGAAACACTATGAATATTAAAAAAATATAAATCAAATATGAAAAAACTAAGCCTCAGGTGCACACGTAGGTAGTAAAAGGAATCTATATTGAAAATTTCGAATTTTTTAGGGCAGTATAAGTAGGTCTTTCACGGTCCACAGACAGACTCTTTCTTTTAATATTATAGATTAGAAATTCCCATTTTAACTAAGCCCTTATGGCTTTAGAAGCGGATCCTTGATCCTAGAAATCAAGGTATTTGAAACTATAACTTTACATTAAAAACTAAAACGTTAAAATTGACATTGAAGATTTAAAATTGACACTGAACGTGGGCGTTGCCTGCTGAACTTGTGTATTAGGATTGGCCAACTTGGCGGCCGCCAACAATCCGCTTAATAAGCCAAAAGGAGCATACATGCGCCAACAGTGTGTATTAAAAATTCTTGTCTGTTTTTAAGTTGCAGCATAAAACTTTGTAAACAGTCTAAAAAGATGTATGTAATATTTTGTGAAAAGGTGATTTAAAATTACACAAAGAAAATGTACCTGAAATTGAAATGAACAATATAAATTATAAACCCAAATGATCTTAAAGCAAGTCTTTATGTCCAACAAAAAAATCCTTTATGAATCACATAACTAGGTTAGTATTATGAAAAATGCCAATTTTTTACAGATGTGATGAGGCGTTACAGATCTATCAATCAAATTAAATTATAATAGTAGTGACATGTCGCTAGTAGTGAATCGCTAGTAGTGACATGTTACCTAAGTTGATTTTATTACGTTTTAAGCAAAAAAAAAGTGGTTAGTAAGTGAGAAAAATTGTTTAAGAGACCAAATTGACCATTTTCCTTATATTAACCCTTAAAAAACGCGTTTAAAATTGCATATATACGATATGAACCAATTCAAATATCTCCTGATATTTTCAAATAATTTCTAATAGTGTAAGGTTTATGCTGAACCAATTTTTTTCATGGGTTTGTGTTTATTCTCTAAGTGTATCAGTAATACAAGGGCTGTTTTTTTTCCAACCTCCAATGGCCTGCATCTAAAAGATGGGTCAAAATAAGATTTTTTTACCAAAAGTAATGTACAATACTGATTATTTCTCCACATAATCACCTTGACGAATAAAGCATTTGTCATATCTGTAAACAAGCTTTGAAGTACCCTCTTCATAAAATGTAGCCGCCAATGATTTGAAAGGAGTTGTGACGGTTTCTTTGAGATCCATGTCAATTTGGAAGCGCTACAATCCAAGCCACTATGCTAATCGATAATTCACTTATGGTAAACCTTTGAGTTTCCCTAAACACTTGGTCAACTCGCTGAACAATGACGTCTGTAGCGACAGACTTGCTTCCTTGTTCCCCTTCTTCATGAACATCAGTTTGGCCACCTTTAAATTTTCAACAGCATTCACGAACAACGCCATCACTCATAAAGGTGTCTCCATACACTCTATTCATTCTTCGATGAATTTATGTTGCACTTGTTCCCTTCTACCTGCGAGAAACGAATAACAGCTCTCAATTCTCACTTAGCGTACTTTCTTTTTTAAAAAAACCCTTTAAAACATGGGTGAACTAGTTTAACTAAATTTTCTCTTAATGTATACAGAACTTTTCTCAGTAAATAGATAAGCTACACTTTTTTATTTAAGTATAACCATGAATTACAGGAAATATAGTTAATTTATTTGTGAAACCCCTTTACAGATAGAGCATAGTGGAAGCAGTATTTAGTGATTCATTCATCCAAAATGTCCCAATTGTGGGGCCAAACACTTATATTAGTGCACATGACTTCATTTCCTTGTTGAAGCTCAAACCAGCAGACTATTATTGAATAATTCTCATTTGCATTTCCAAAATATATGTATTTAAATGAAGTTTTTAACTTATGTTCTGTGTTTTCAAACCTTTGATATTAACCTAATTTTATTTTTGAAATTTTTGTTATACAAATGTACCTATTAATTTTTTAATATTTCCAGAAAGAACATTATATTGCTGTTGAAGCAAAAGGATCAAATGCGTCTCTAATATCATGTTTATTAGAAGAAATAAAATGCCTATTTTCTGATGAAGAAGATACTCTTGAAACAGTTGACATTTAATGTTATATAGTGTCATTATAATAAAAT
Organism: Oedothorax gibbosus; assembly: GCA_019343175.1. Taxonomy (NCBI): domain Eukaryota; kingdom Metazoa; phylum Arthropoda; class Arachnida; order Araneae; family Linyphiidae; genus Oedothorax; species Oedothorax gibbosus. The sequence goes on along the minus strand of CM033282.1, from coordinate 9,416,080 downwards.
TTATTTATCCACAATGCTTACTGTCAAGGTAAAATATACTGATACCTCTGTCAAGACCACTTATCAGAATCAGATAATTCAGTATATATTTTATTTATTCTTTGTATTTGAGTGTTATAAACTTTGAATTCTCTTTGTGGTTTATAAGAAAAGTTGTACATTTGGAAATATGGTTATATTTTTGTAATTTTTAAATATTTAATTGCTTTTCTTTAAACAAATTTTCAGATTATTTTGTATTTTTTTTTACTGTAAGTAATAAGATTCACAAAAAAAAAATCTAAAACCAGTCTCCCTGAAATCTACAACGATTCCAAGATGAAAAATTATCAGCGATACTGAAATCGGCAAACTTCCATGATTCAAAAATCGCAAATCTCCTGCAATTCTGAAATCGGGATTCTCCTGTGTTTCTGAAATCCGAACTCTCAGAAAATTCTAAAGTTTCTGAAATCAGGAAACTTTGCTGATTTTAAGATAGTAAAACTTCGGCAACTCTAAATATTAAAGGCACATTTCTGGCGATCCTAAATTTTAGGAAATTTCTGGGGGTCTTCTGAAATCGAAAGACTCCAAGTGATATCTACTATAAAATCGAAAATAAGCACTTTTCTCAGAGCTCCGCTCGGATATTTTAAAAACTAAGAATTTAAATTAAAAATAATTTTTTAACCATTTTTTTTTTTTGCAGAAAGTCTCAATTTCAAAGATAACATTAAAATCCAATGTTTACAACTGCAATTCCAGAGAGGACTTTCAGCACTGCTCTGTGCTAAAAGTTTTACTATTTAATTAAAAATTCTCTTATCTGACAGTCCCAATTAGATCAGATAATCGAGGTTCTACTGTATTTTCATTATTGCTAGAAGTTTTATTTTGTAATAAAAAATTAATTTCAATGAAAAAATGGTTTGAAAAGCAATTAAAAATATTTAATTTTCTCTTGTGTGTTTTCAAGAAGCTCTTTATAGTGTAAAATGTGTAATTACCTAATTTGGATTATAAATTTACTGATATTAGTTACGGTTATGTACCTAATGTTAAAATTATTATGTTTAATCATGTAATTGCAATCACCTAATTTGGATTATGAATTTACTGTTATTAGTTATAGTTATGTACCTAATATTCAAATTTTTATTTTTAATCTTATTAGAAATAATTGCAATCGTCAAATTTTTGTTGTAATTAAATTATTGTTGCTCTTATGTGTAAAAACAAGTTTTGAAACTTTTGAATATCTTTATACAAGAACAATTTTATTTACTGAACCAACATTGCTACAAATGCAATGCCAGGTTCGGAACTAATCACAGAAAATTAAAATAAAACTGGGTATGATGTGTCGTATATAATACTGTTAATGTGGTTTCAACACATTTCCCACTTTTTGTAAATAAAGTTTAACAAAAGTTAGCTATTAAATGTTTTGATATAAAGTTAAATCAATCATTTTAACTCAATCTAAAACACCTTATTATGAACACACAACATCCAAGATTTCCCCTGACGACCCCAACAAAATGCTTAGACCACTTTTTCCCTAACTAAACAGCATTATTTCCTTTATGCCCTTCTTCAAATGACATTTTTGATAGATGAAGATGGGATAGTATATGTAGTCCCACATTAAATTTATAATTAAGAACTTCTTACAGGGAAGAAATTTTTTAATTCACTGATTTTTGCCAGCAAGTTGCAATTGTTTATAGCCTGTAGTTTTTTTAAAAATAAATTTCAGTCATTAACATAAATTCATCACTTTAATTTCCTCAAATCAAATTTGGATTAGGTTTATAAATATATTCCAGCACAAAACTATAGATTATTAAAATAGCATAAAAATACTTTGAAGGGAAATTGTGTAAAGTTTTTACGTTTACTGCTATAGGGGCAATTCTACTATAATTTTTACTTTTATGTCCTTAGGGTAACTTATGAAAAAAATGGTATTAATAAGAAAAATAAAAAAAATATTAACAAAATGGTCCTTATGTAATTATCGAACAGTATTTTAAAACAAACAAATTTTTTAGAGCACATACATTGCCAAAAAAATTCCTTACCGTCCCCTGTCCTGATTGTCAATTTTTTAGTTTAGTGCTCAAACCAACATATTTTTTACCTAAAAATTACATTCATTTGAAATTTAAATTGAATTAATACCATATCTTTACAAATTCCTTCCATAAAAATTTGGCTTTTGATATTTATAATATGTTTTTCTCAGGGATTGGAGTAACGCATTACGTGTAACAGTTACTTTTTTTTAGGTAACGACGAGTAACGCCATTACATTTTTCAAAAAGTAACGTAGTTACTTTTAGCGGTAATGAAGTAACGACAAATTTCGTTACTTTTCCGTTACTTTCCGAAGGCTGTCTGAAGCTTATTTTGAAATTCCACTCCTAGAAGAGAGAGGGGAACATTTCGCATTCCCGAAATACAAGCTTTTCTTGGGAGGGAAAAGCAAAATAGCATAGTCCACTGTGGCTGCTAAAGGCGTGGCGGCAGCTTTCAGCCAGAATTGTTAAAGTACGAATGTTTCTCCTTGTCTGTTTACCTTTCCAAGTATCACATTATAAGACCTATAATTACAGGCATCTACCGAAAAGAAGGGTTTTGAAATAAATCACGCTGACTGTCAAGCAGGTTGTATCCCTCAGGTGCAAACCCCTTTGTGTTGCCTGAATGCGTTCTACAACAATGACCAACAACAGTCTTTTCTCTTGAAGAGGGGGGGAGGAGGGGGACACGTTAATTTTTTTGCTTTCACACCTATTTCTGTCAGTACCCGCCCGAGAGTTTCATAATGGGTCCGTATTTGGCTAATTATTAGCGTCAAGGATTAAAATTAAACAAAAACCGGGTGCGTAGCGAAAGTTCATTATAAAAAATTAAGCACTTTTTAAGTACCCATTTCATCAGAAAATAAGCACTTATGACGCAACAAATCCTCAATTGTACAACTTATAATAAAAACTACGGCTCGACAGAGCTTTTTGGCCGATGCCGATCGTTAAAAAATTAGATTGACCGATTATTTTTTTCCTATCCGCTGAAGCCGACGAAGAAAAAAAATCAAATACAAAATTCAGTTATCTCATGTGAAAACAAAAAAAGTGATTTAACAGCGACGATCATGTAATTTCATTTTTAATTTAGGATTTGTGTGCTTGATTTGTTTAGCAATTTGGACCTAACCATAATCGGTTAATCAACTAAATCCAAATTGTATATAGACCGAAATAAAAAAAAATGCCGAAAAAAGTTTCAAAAAAAAATCTTTTAACGTTCAAGCTTTTCTTGCGATCACAAGGTCACGACACAAGAACGCTAGATCAGAAGGAAATATTCTGGTTGGTCCGATTAGGCCTGAACCAGACCTACAAAAGTAACCAGACACTTCCGATTACGCAGAGCCAGAGATCTGTCAATCACTATGAGGCAATGCGACGTCATATAGGTGGATCTCTGGAAAATTACTAGGCAACAAATTAAGCAGACCAGGAAGCATTATTAAACTACATATTTTTAGTCGGTTGAAGATGATAAGTAGGATGGGCGGAATTTTTGAAAAACTCAGGAAAAAGCTGGATTTTTTTGGAGAAAATTTGCAACGAGGAATGCCGACGTTCGGCGGAAGTCTGGCACCCCTGAGGGCTAAACCGATGGAACATTTTGGCAAATTTGCCGATAGCTCAAAAATTATTTCGGTCGATAATTTTTCATACATCGGCCGATGAAAAAAACTCAAATACAAAATTCTGTCACGTCACTTCATATGAGTTCAATAAAAAATAATAACCGTGGTGCTATTTTCAAATATATATATATTTTTGAATTTGTTACTTAGTTCAAATTTAAGTTCAATTTTATATAATTATATTAAGTTCCTAACATAGTATATACCTAAATTTGGGGAGTTGGCAGGTGGGCAAATAGCAGACCATGACAATGTCGCAAACTAAACATTGTCCAAAGTAATAAAATACCTAAAGGTTTGATACTGACCGATTTGTTTTGAACTGAGAAAGAGCGCGAAAAAGAGACTTCACTGCGATAACGCCGCGAACTTGAAAATATAACGAGGCATCGAGGTTTGGTTGACCAATCGGTACTGAACTAAAACTATAAAATAACGAGACTCGAGACACTTGCGCTTTCGCCGCGAACTGGCATATATTACGAAGTATTGAAGTTTGGTTGAACTAAGTTCGGTCCTGATATAAAACTTTGGAATAAGCGAGGGAAAAATTTTCGTTTCTTGAATTTAAAAAAAAATAAGCACTTTTACAAACTCAAAAATAAAAATAAGCACCTTTAAGGGCCCTTAAAAACGAAAACTAAAATTAAGCACTTTTAAGAACCGCTACGCACCCTGAAAAAAATGTTTATTAATTTTAATTTCAGTATTTTGATTTTTGTTTGTGCTTACGTTTCGTTAATCATCGTTTTCTTTGAAAATTGGTAAGATGACTAAATTTGAATTTTTCTTATTACTTGAAATTTCAAAAAGTAACTGTGAATCGTTACTTTTCGTATTAAGTAACTGTAACAGTTACTTTTTTAATTAACTGTAACAGAGTTACTTTTAAAAAGTAACATTCCAATCCCTGGTTTTTCTCTTCTCTTAACTTTGTCCGTGGGTTTTGGTACATTCACTAGTCTCATTGCTAAAGTGAAGAGACACACTGGATGGAACTACCGTAATTCTTCAATCATGAAAATAGAATTGCAGAAAACTCGCATTGCAGTTAGTAGCCGCATTTTTTCCACAAGACCAAGTTCCAAAAACTTATTAAAATGAGCTGCGTGGCTTTATTGCTTTCCTTTCCTTACAATCCCTCAAGATTAAGGTTAATTTTTGCTAGATAATTGGGATTTTTTTTCTAAATTTTTTAATGAGGTAAAACGAGTAAAAAAAAACCCATTTTCATAAAACAGGAGTTAGTTCCAACACAAAAAAGACCGGGAAAAAAAATGAATTTCCTTACCGTTCCCATGACCTAGGGATGGAAAACCAAAACCGGTTTTTGTGACTTCGGTTTGAAAATTAGTTACTTTCGTAAGGCCGGTTTCTTTGTTATTGTTTTGTTTTAAAAACTGCTATCCTTTTTTTTTAATTCACAAATGAGCCTTGCTGAAATTTTTTTTGCAATTCTAGAACCTTTATAAGCATTTTTACACACATTTAAAATAACTGAAAAAATAAATTTCACAAGTTTTTTTATACCCGAAATTAAAAATTATGGTAGAACTGCCCATGCATCGTTTCTGTTACAATAATTTTTCGTAAATCGATTGTAAATCTGTAAATGGCAAAACTTTAGAAATTGGGAAAAATTACCAATTTGTGAACATCCGAACTAATGAAAATAAATTATAATCCTATTTCTAAATCTACAAATGGCAAAACTTTAAACATTGCAATTCAACCCAGAGCTAATCCTCGAAAAATCGAGTATTCATGAAAATCTGCAAATCTGAAATTTTTAATAAATTCAACAAAAAAAGATGGGAAATCAAAATGTTCCGGAAGATAGCGATTACCAATCATGGTTTCCACTTAATGCTTAAAAAAAATCCCTGACAATTCTACAATTCCCTGTCCCCCTGTAGAGACACCCTACTCTAATACAAAATAATCACTTACTGTCCAAAACAGTGTCTACAGACCATTAATACCATTTTACCAGGGATTAGAGTAACGAGTTACTTGTAACGCCGTTACTTGTAACAGTTATTTAAGGTAACGTTGGGTAACGCCGTTACATTTGTCAGAAAGTAACTAACTTAGTTACTTTTAGCGGTAACGAAAATTTGCGTTACTTTTCCGTTACTTTCCGAAGGCTGTCTGATGCTTATTTTGAAATTCCACTCCTAGAAAGAGAGAGAGAGAGAAGGGAACATTTCGCATTCCCGAAGAACGAGCCTTTCTTGGGAGGGAAAAAAGCAAATAAGCATTGTCCACTTTGGCTGCTAAAGGCGTGGCGGCAGCTTTCAGCAAGAATTGTTAAATTATGAATGCTTCTCTTTGTCTGTTTACCTTTCCAAGTATCACATTATAAGACCGTAATTACAGGCATCTACCGAAAAGAAGGGTTTTGAAATAAATCACGCTGACTGTCAAACAGGTTGTCGTTCGGAAAGTTTCGACCAGTGCAAACCCCTTTGTGTTACCTGGATGGGTTCAACAACAATGACCAACAACAAAGTTTCTCCCCTTGAAGAAGTGGGGGGGGGGGGGAAGGAAGAGGGCACGTTCACACCTATTTCTGTCTACCCGAGTTTGCTGATGGACGTCGACGGCTGATTATTAGCGTAAATGATTAAAATTAAATTTTTAAAAAATGTCTATTAATTATAATTTCAGCATTTTGTTTGTGTATTTGTATCGTTAATCGTGGTTTTCTTTGAAAAATCGTAAGATGGCTAAATTTAAATTTTTTTATGTAACTTGAAATTTCAAAAAGTAACTGTGAATCGTTACTTTTCGTATTAAGTAACTGTAACGCGTTACTTTTCATATTAAGTAACTGTAACAGAGTTACTTTTTTTTTATAAAGTAGTTGTAACTGTAACAGAGTTACTTTTTAAAAGTAACTTTCCAATCCCTGCATTTTACCTTACTGTACCCTATTGTAAAAATCTTTTATTATTTAGCACATATACAAGAAAAATCACTCCAAAACAGGGACCATTTTCTGAAGAATCATAGTTAAAATGAGAGCCTGAAATTATATCCTTTTCACCAATTTATTAAGTCTATAAACAAAGTATACAACATAAAATACTTTAAAATTAACATACAGACCATGCTTGAACAAAGTTCAAACATTATGTCATAAACATCAAATATTAAACTGCATATTATAATTTGAAAACAAATTACAATAAACTAGATAACCAACAAAAATGCAATACAATTGCAGGTCTGAAATTTATAAATGTTGTAGTAAATTATTATTACAAATATAATTTATTTTTAGGTTAAGTACTTGAAAGTTTCTCAAGGTCAAAAACCATAAAACTTTCTTTTCTGGTTTATTTCTACCACTAGTATAAAATTGTTAAAATATCTAAATAAATAATCTTTATTAAGATGGCTTCTTTTTTCAAAGGGTTATACTAAAATTATTATTTTCGAAGGAGCACTTTCTGTTAAAAATAAAATATTTTAAAGCTAAATTTAAAAATGTTTTATTTCCATAAGAAAGGAACTTGGCTCAATTTTCAAAACATATTACTTAATAGTTAAAAAATATTAAGGGCATTTTAGGACAGATTCCAGAAGTGTAACAAAATCAACTAAAATTATACTTAATCATATCTTCTTTTTACAAGAGATAAGTATATAAACCCTTGCAGTTCTGGAACCTTCACACATAAACATAAATATTTTAAATCATATTTAGTATTTGATATATATATTAGTATTTATATATATATATATATATATATATATATATATATATATATAATATATATATATATATATATATATATATATATATATATATATATAACCTAAAAATTAAACTATTATTAATTACCTATATTTTAACAGACAAAATATATTTCAACAGTCAATAGTTTAAGTGAGGCAATTATTAAAAGATATTTAAAAATTAGGATATTATTGTAACTTTTTTTACAAGAATTTTCATAATATTTCTATAATAAATTTGATGAGCAGTCAATAATTGCTTTGAAAATCATCATTCAAAGACAATACTGGTAAAAGAAACTATAAACATACTTAAAGAATTTGATTGAATAAAATTTACCATACAAATTCTTTTAAACAGTCATAGTTGGAAATGTTATGAAGAAGTATCACATTTTGACATTAGAAAAAGTATGAAAATTATCTATATTCCAACTATGGACCGGATTGAAAAAGAAAATATATGTATACAATATAGATGAATTTGTGGTAATTTAAAAATTATACTGTACAACTATTAGTTACAATGGAATGATCAAGTGCAAAATATAATTTTAAAAAAGCTCCTAAATATACAGTTTCACTCAACTAATTTGAATTCCAAACACCAGCAACCTCCCATTTTCCATTTACAGCAGCAAATGTTACTGAAGTAAGTTGATTTTGACATACAACCATATGATTGGAGACCTGGGAGCTAAAAATTAAAGTTTTTTTTTAATGCTCTTATTGTAACAAAACCTTTTTTTTAGAGAGAGAGAGAAGAAACTTTAAGCAAATTATATTGGCCACCAGGGGGCTGAAGCCCCGTCCAGGCAACTCAAATGACAAACACGTTGAACAGAACACAAAACGAACACTAATATAAAAATAGGCAATGTACAGGGTGGCACAAATCATGAACTGTATAACATATTGACTAAAGGTCGGGATAATGAACGCAACAGTATATACAAAGAAAATTAAATATAATAGTGTACTTGGTAAATTATAAATTACTAAGTTTACAAAATAAATATAGACATGATTTGAAGTAAAATAAAATAGATGTGACATTTTTAATAACTAATTACATTACTAAAGATTCTTCATCCACATTTTAAACACATATTTTTATATCATTTTAAAATTTGGGTATACCTTCCAGTTTTCTGTAACTCTTCCGATAAAAAATCAAAACATTTACGAGATAAATACTCAAAACTTTTCTAAAATATTTATTTGCTTTGTACATTCTAATGATTTTTCCGAATAGAATTTGTATTTTCTTTATAATCTCTGGGTTTGTCATTTTTATATAAATAAAGGATAATATCACAAAGATATATTTTTCGTACAGTTAAAATTGAATTATTTGTTTCATTGTCGAAATTCATTAATTTGATTAATCTATTTTGAGTATTTATCAATGGTCTGATGTTACTTATGTAATTACCACCCGGAGACAATATGCCATACTGAATCAAAGATTGATCCCAAGAGAAATAAAGTTGTTTCATAAAAGATGAACTAATAACTTTTATCAAGTGATAAAATGCATAAATTAAAAAACACAACTTGTTATTTACTTTTTGAACATGAAAATTCCATTTGAATGATTGATAAACATGCAAACCAAGTTATTTAATTACTTTAACTTTAATTAATTCAATTTTCTTTTCCAGTGAGTTTTAATCAATTTTAAAATTTATTTGTTGAATTAAATCTTGCTTGTAGGCAAGGAAATCTTACATAAAATGAGAATGATCTGTTAGTTCGTAAATTTCACGGGCGGTGTCAATGTGTCGCTTTAAATTAGTTTTTATACAAATAAAGAGTACGAGGGAAAACAATTTCATTGCGTAGGAATCTCCCCGTATTCTTTTGTGCTTGGCGAACATTGGTGACAGGAAACCGGTTTTCTTTCGGGGTACAAACGTGTGACTCTTGTCCACTGATCTCTGGCGTGAATCAGGGTTGCCGCGAGAGAAAAACAAAGTGAGTAACCAGTTTCCTTACACCAGTTTAGACGATAACTCGCTATTGCAGCCAAAGGATCCTGATGCAGACAGATTCCTATGCAATGAAGTTCTTTTTCCACTGTACTCTTCAAATGTGATCAATACAATTTTTAGATAGATTTGTTATTTTAGTTGGAAGATCTAACATACAGAAAAAACATTTTGGTCGCATTTTGCGACTAGCGACTGTGAATTTCGAACCCTGGTTTCAAGTAGGGACGATTTTGTTCTGCGCGGCCGCCACAGGCAATGAATGTTATCAGTAGAAGCATCAGCAATTAGTAGAAGGCATCAATGTTATCAGTAGAATCAGAGCAGGGTTGGACAATGGGCCCAATTTTTTTAGGAGAATACCCTCAGACCAGAAAAAAGGCTGTTGTATTAATAGTATTATAGCTTTGAACAACTGCCTTTTTACTGTTAAGATACTAGATTTTTTTTTTTTTTGCAAACACACAATCTGTTCCTACGTGGTAACCACAAAATTCCAAAGGAAGTCAATTGTGCTAAGCTTGACCTATTAGAAGTAACAAACATTCGATGGTCAGTTTCAGTTTGTGGCGTCGGTCCTTTAAGATTTATATAATAATGAATATCTTAACAAGTTGACTTTAACAAGATTTTTTAAAAATAGTATTAAATAATTAGTTCATACATTAGTTATAAATGTGGTATATGAGTGTCTGAATGTTCTACCTGTAATTTAGGGACCGAAATAACACCTAGATAATTTTAAAATATTTAGTTTGGTTGCATGATCCTCACACTAGAGCTACAAGAGCACTATTGGTGACAGACTCATAATTTGGAACCAAGGTCAAGTGCGAGGCTGACACTCTAGTTGGTACCCAATGCAACTTTTACGGGGTACGGTAATTATTACTTTAAGGGATTTAATTATTTCTTTAGGGTACAGTAACTTTGCAAATGTTGTTTGTAGGGCAATAGTGAGTAAAATTTCCATATTTCTACAGTAAAGTATAAAAAGAGGATGCTACAAATTCTACCTTAAACCTCCTCTCATACAACTTACTAAGATAAAGACACAATTAAAAAAATATCAGCAGTTATCGTATACTAAAGTTATGCCAATTAGATAAAATAACTAGATTTGAAAACAAGGTTTACATTTAAAAAAAATCTTACATATTGTTTATGAATCCTGTTTTTCTACAAAAACACAAAACAAAAGGCAATATTGCAATATAATATCTGTAGTTCATATACAAAATTTTAAAAAAATGGTATTATGTTCTCTCTTTAAAGCAATTACATGGTTCATGCGCTTGTTAGGAAAAAACATTTTAGCACTTTTTAAGTACTGTTCTTAGACTTTTCAGAAAAATTCAAGAACTAGAAATTACTGACAGCATAAAAGCTGAATATATAAAATGCCGTCGATATTCGTGTATAAACCGACTCCATTTTTTAAAACAAAAAACCATCTAAAATTAGAAAACAGTATAGGCTGAAGTATGAATCACTAAAAAGAAAAAAAAGTTTCAAAAAAAAAATCTTTTAACATTCAACTGTTCTTGCCGACCCAAAGTCAAGGACAATCGATTAGGAGAATCTGGTTGATCCTACTTGGCCTGAACTAGAGCTACAGCAGTTACGAGACTTCTGATCACGCAGAGCCAGGAAATTGTCAATCATTATAAGGCGATGCAGCATCAACGGTGGATGTGTGAAAATTACTAGGCAGCAAAATAAGTAAATCAAGAGGCATTATTGTGCTGCAAATTTTTGATCTGGTGAAAATTTTACTCTTCTAACAGAGGTATGCATTGGCACTTGGTTTATATTTGAAGACACCTTAGTGAAATCTGATCCTAATTCATCTTCAAAATTTAAATATATTTTTTACCTTTATTGTTAAAATTTATAATTTAAACTTACTTTTTAATGAAATTTAAGTTTAGTTTTCATTAATATAGGCTGAAAATGGAGGATTTTTTTCGGTGGTGTTAATGCTGTGAAAAATGTGTCTTCTCCTGTATGAGCCGAACCCCTTTTTTATGACGCTATCTTGTCCGAAATTTCTCAGATTATGCAGCATTTATTAAAGACTATGTTTAGAAATACGAGTTAGAAAATACGATGGTATCACGTAAAGTGGGTTAAAGATGACGTATAGTTATCACTAGCTTCGAAAATTATGTTCAGAAAGTTTTTGATGTGATCCGATTTTGCAATAAATTGTATGGATTTTTTTCCCAATCATTTTTAAGGATTTGTAAATGAGTTTTTTTTTAAATTCAAGCACTTTTCAAGGAGTGTACGAACCATGACAAAATATTCTGCGATTTCACGGCGAACTGGCAAATATTACGATGTGTTGAAGTTTGGTGAACGATTGGTCTTAAACTATTACTGAATTCTAAAAAAAATAGGTTCAAAAGTTTTGTTATTTTTCCTATAAAAAACATCGGCTTAAATCGGTAGCATATGACGAAGCTGATGGCTTTTTTTTGCATCGGTCTAGCCCTAGTTGAGAGCGTACTAAATGTACGGATTTGACTAGATTGCAGACATCGATCGTGACAATAAGCGGCCTTCAAAAAGTATTTTCGCACTTGTTGGAGTACAGCGATATAATCAGCAAAATAATTTTACGATCCAGTTCAGTTTCCATTTTCAAACAAAAAAACAAAAACTTGAAAAAAAGCGGAAAACATCTAAAAAATCGGAAAATGACCAGAAATCTGGAAAAAGTGGAATTCCGCCAAAAAGCGGAAAATTCTCATGCCTGCAAAAAAGTACAAAGCGTGCATGTGTATATTATTCAAGTTTTGGTTGGTTTATTAGACATTAGGGTGGGCCGAAAAAACACTTTTTCGCAAATGTTTAGGGGCACAGAGATAAAAAGGTGCCAAATGGTCTCAAATTGACGTATGTAAAATTATATTGCATTCAGATAAGTCTTTTTTGCCTCCGAATTGGATTTGAAATTCTGAAAATTAGTCAAAATATGCTCAATATTCAAAAAATTGTCGAAAATCATAAAATTCATTCATTGGATTCCAATAATACAAATTTGATATATCTTTATGAAAAAAATATATATGAAAATTTTTAGAATCTTACGTTGATACCTTTTATTATCTTGACAGGTCGTGATTTGTAAAAATTGAGCTATAAATGCTGCAATTTTCAACGAATAACCCAATTCATAAAATGTTTGTATTTGATAGCGGTGTGATCACATTGTAATTTCTTTTCGAAAGCAAAACATTTAGCATTTTTTTACGTATAGGTAATTGATAGAAACACATATTTTTCATTTTATTACCTCCAGTTTAGTGGCATTGCTCCACCCCCACAACGGCCCTGTTTTAACATTATTACCCAACTCTTTGTGAATAAATTCAAAAATGAATGATTAAATATTAAAACCTAATATCGCTGTAGTATTAATACTAATTGCAATGGAAGAAAATATTCAGACAAATGAAAAAACAGGGCCGTTGAGTAGGTGGAGGGTCCAGATAATCTTCGTTTAACTGTCAATAAAGTAATGAATTTATGTTAACAAGAATATTTTAAATTTGGATCTACAATTCCAAACAAAAAAAAGGCTTTATTTAAAAAATCTTGTACGAACAGCAGGAAAAAGGAAAGCCGGTTTCCGAACTTTGTTGGGTTTGGGGGATATGACCAGACTTGAAAACTGTATTTTTATTGACGGTAAGGTAAACGTATTAGGTGACCAGGTACCTTCACTGTGAATGATGTATATTTATAAGAATAAGAACACCACATAGAATGTTACATCACTTTATCTGAAAGTAGCTAGTTTGTTTTAAAGAATTTCAGACAGGAACGCTTTGAAGCATAATGCATACATTGCTTAACCTTCGTTACTTCATTATTATTTTAAGTAGCTCGAGTATATGCAAATGTTGAAAAATAGAAATTGCATTAAAATATAATTTTGGGTATTAAATGATACGATCCTAGTTTATTACAAAGTTTACTTGGTTTTTTTTTTTAACTATCTCCCCATGCTTTCTATGGCTCCCCTACCCACTTGACGGCCCTGTTTTCTTATTTATAAATGAAAGTTTTCTTCCACTACAATTTTATAATAATAATAATTGATCAATTCTGATATTGATTCAGTGCAGTTAGTAATTTTTCACAAAAAGTTAAGAAACAATTTAAAAACAGGGCCGTTGTGTGGGCGGAGCACAACTACCAAAAAGGGGTCAATATAAGAAAGAAAAAAACTGTCATTATTGAGTACTAATAAGTGAAAAATTGGGAATAGGCGATTCTATTGAAATAAAAAAATCATTTGAGGGCACCTTTATCAAATACAAACGTTTTCTGTCGATTGGTATATTTTAAAATTTATAACATTTTATAGCTCAATTATAAAAAATTATGCCTTTTCAAGATAATAGAAGGTATCAACCTAAGATTCTAAAATTTTGCACAAATATTGTTTTCATAAAGATACATCAATTTTGTATTATTGCAATTCAATTAATGAATTTTTTGATTTTCGAATTTTTTTTTTAATATTGTGCATATTTTGACTAATTTTCAGAATTTCAAATCCAATTCGGAGGCCAAAAGATTTATCTGAATGCAATAAAATTTTACATACGTTAGTTTGAGACCATTTGGCACCTTTTTATCTCTGTGCCCCTAAATATTTGCGAAAAAGTGTTTTTTCGGCCCACCCTATTAGACATAGCATTTCGTGAAGGGTCTGCCCCAAATTTGTCTCTGCAAAGAACCCGAAAACGCAACGTTTCAAGGTTGAATATGAAAAACATTCCATTAGAATTTTTTTAAAAGCGGAATCAAATTAAAACGATTTTTTGTAAACTTAGATAAGCAGACCGTTTTGAAAATCTGAAAACGAGGATCCCATCTTTCGGCTAAAGTATGTCACCCCTGCTAGTCACTTGGAGTATTTTTTGTTCAACTTGGCTATTTATAGTTTAAAACATTTGATTTAAATGAAAATTACTTTATTGTAAACAAAAATTTTGATTGAGAGACACAATAAAAATATCCCGATTTTCTTTCTGTTTTAATCTTCAAATATTACAAAGTGGTTTTAAATTGGAAAAAATTCTTCGTATTTTTCTAACACTATTGTGCTAATTACAAATGGTTTTATTATATAACAAAAATATTGATATGTTAAAAGTTTGTATTCTAATTGTTAATTTTGTTAAATCGTCAATTTAAACTGCAGCACTTGGAAAACGACACCTATATCAACATAAACAGCAAATTTAGTTTTAAAAAAAACCTATAAAAGCGTTCGCTCCCCCCACAACCTTTTTAAATGGCATTTTTTAATGTACAAGCATTACCACAAAAACTAATTTTATTTTTTTTAAAAAATAATTTAAAAAATACTAACCAATTCTTTCACATATATATTTCTTGTGGTATATTATTTACTTCTGCTTGTTCTAACACTGAATTGCCATGGTGGACATAGGATATTCTTAGCTTCATTCTTAACTGACTCTAATAAAACAAAAGATTTGAAATAAAAAATCTGATAAAGAAAATAAATTTTAAGAAAGCGGAAAGTATACTTTAAGTTACTAGTATCAAAACAAATACTAACCTTACTGGGATTTAAAATTTTAAGCGTTTGTTGTATATTACCCAAGTTATTGGCAGGTAAAATATTATTTGTAGGAGGAAGTAGTTGCAGCTGAAAAACCTAAAACAAATTATTTTTTATTGTAATCTTAAATAACTTATAGCAGTTATAAGGTGTGCATTATGGTTGTCTTCCCAAATGTATTGTAGTTTTATGCTATACAAGTATATAGGTTACACTACGAAAAAAAATTAGATTTTATATATATCAGGGTTCCCAAACAAAGCCTATAACCAAATTACCTGTTTTCCAGTACACTTTTTAAAAAAAAAATTCCAGTATTGTCAATCCACAAGTAAACAAAATATTAACCTATTTTACAGTTATATTTAATGGTAAACTTAAACGAATACACTAAACATCGTACACAGCGCATTTAGTCCGCATCATGTCCACATTTAGACATTTTTAGCTGCATGGCCAGTTTATATATTGGCAGTTATTTTAGCGATGCCCGGACTCGAACCTGGGATCTTCCGCATGCAAGGCAAACATCTTAACTGACTGGGCTCCACAGCCTACCGTTAATAGAGGCAATATATGCTCAATAAATTTAAAAGTCTAATTGGTTTAATTGAAAATTGTTAGGAGATAGGTTAAATATGCAGAAATTACTAAAAAGTTATGTATAAATAATGTTAACCTGCTAGAAAACTTAAAATAAATTTTAAAAAAATATGCAAATTGACTTATCAAAAACAAGCAATTAAAATTCCAAAAATACTGAAGCTTACCAAAAATACTGATACTGAAGCAGCTGATTTTTATTACAAATAAATAAAATATAACTTGCTTTTTCATTTGGTTACATTGAAATTCAAAGTTGTCTCAAGAAATCGGTGTTGCTTTCCTTGCGTGGCTGTTCTGCTTCGACCGTCCCTTTTCTTTTGATTCAGTTTCCGACTATTCTGAGCGTTATACAAGGTACTGTTTTTTTTTCTATTGCCTTTTGTCGCGGCGAAATTTGCTTGCCACTACTTGTAATTCAAACTTAAATTTTGCTGCATTCAGTCACAGTTTCATTGCAAGTTTGGAAACCAGCCAAATTAAAATAAATTCTCTTATTTTTTTTCATAAATTATCAAAATTCCGCAATTTTCCAACTTTTTTTTTTGCCCACTTTTGGTTTCTCTGACAATTCCTGGGTTACATGGTGTGTGGGAACCCTGATATATGCAGAATAAGTTAGTTCCTACAATAATACATTTCATTAAGGATATTACATCAGTGATTGTCAAAGCAGAAATGTGGCATTTACATAATAGATAATTGAAATAGCAATAAGTAAACAAATTATAATAAAATGAGGTAAAACTTACTTTTGGTACCGCAGCTTGGAATAAAAAGTCATATATTGGTTCATATGAATAGTTTGTGGCATAAAGATTAATGACTATCATTTCTGGATTATCTAATGGCTTGTCAAAATTAAATATTATTTTCAAACCACTTTTATCAAAAACTGTAATTGATGGAATTCCTAAAAAAAGAAGATACACAATTAGTGAAAACCTTAAACATTTATGTAATGCAGAATCTGTAACATTAAAAAAAATTACCTTTTGGATCAGGCTGTGATGTCAAATACCTTTCTAATAATATATTTTGGGCTGGTGGTGAACCAGAACCTAAAAAATATTGTTATGCAACTAAGTTAATTTTGTTTTAAGAACTAAATCCTATTAGTTTATCAAAACAATTCGTAATATAGTTACTAAAATTAAAAACTCACTTAAAAAAAATCCATCATATATTTAAATATTGTTGTAGAAAACTCATTTATAACCTCATAAAAAAATAACTGTGTATAGTATGTTAAAAGATATCATTTGGTTCATACAATTAAATGATTATTCATCATTCAAAAATTACAATCAAGGACTTAAAAGGACACATGTTTTAACATGGATTACAATTCTTTAAGGGAAAAAACTTAACTGAATTGGGAGAACTACTGATATTTAACCCAATGCCTTCTCTCATAATTGGAAAATTTTATAACAGGGTTCATACAGATTTTAAAAAGTAAAAATTAAGTAGTTTTTAAGGACTTTTTAAGGACTTAAAAAAAAATTTAAGGACCTTATTTTATATATAATTATATAATACTATACTACTAAATGTACTTTTAATTTCTTTAAAATTATATTGGGGGGGGGGGGTCATCTCCAATCTTCAACAGATTTGTCTATGTGTGTGTGAACATGCTTTCATGCTTTGCTGTTCATTTGGTGCATTACCATCAAGTTTTGTCGTTTGGCAGTTTCATAAGGCTAGAAATTTAGGCACCGGGTTGTGCAAAAAAAACTTGACTGCCCTCTGAGATTGAAATCCCCAACTTTTGTTTTTTTAATGCATATCATTTTCCATGGTTCATACATCTGTTAAAAATAAATTCAAGCCCTTTTCCAGAAATATCCAAGGACTAGAAATTTACTAGCAACATAAAATCTAAATTAAAACGTGTATCCAGGGGTGAAACTGCCCACCACTGAAAAATCTTGAAACCAAAAATGTGTCTTATGGGGGGGGGGGGGGGGGGTGTAAGTGACAAAATAAAAATTCGAAGGTAGCGAGGATAGGGGTAAAGTGAAAAATTAAGAATACATAGGATTTTTAAAAATTTGTTAAAAAAAAACATATAGGACAATATAAATCATCAAATAACTGCATACAGTTAATCATAGAGTCAACAGGGAAAAAAGTTTTAAAAATTCTTGAAGACTCCCTGTATATCGCAATTTTATGACATGTTTTTTTTAAGTTTCACGTGGTTCATAAAATTATTAAGAAGAAAAAAAATCCAAGTACTTTTCCAGAAAAATTCAAGAAATAGAAATTGCTAAAATCATAAAATCGGAATAGATAAAGCGTTATAAGCCGTCCCTCAATTCTTTTTGTTGAAATTAAAACCTGTATAAAATCTGAAACCCCAGCATAGTAGGAAAAAAATGTCCAATAAAAGCTTCAAACATAATTTTCTTTTTCATTCAAATTTTTCTTGCCATCCGACTCACGATCCCTTGATTAGAACCAATCGAACAAATATTCTGGTTGATCCAACTTAACCTGAACCGGAGCTATAAAGTGATACGACACTCTTCCGATAATGCAGAACTGTCAATCATTACGAAGCGTGCGACGTCGTCGGTGGATTTCTTGAAAATTACTAGGCAGCAAAATAAGTGAATCAGCATTGTTGGATTGCACTGGAAGTTAGGTTAGCCGATATTTGAAGAAATCAAAGATCAAATTGTAATCGAATCTTAATTAATCTTCATATTTTAATTAAATTTTTCATCTTTATTGCATAAATTTATTATTTAAGCTTGTTTTTCATTGAAATTTAAGTTTATTTTTCATTGATATGGACCGAGAAAGGTGGAGTTGAAATATCGTAGTAGTAGCACTAGAGCTACACGCGGGCTATTGGTGACGGGTGTCATAATTTAAAGCAATCAATTGAAATTTTGGATGCTAAAGTGATTTAAAAGGCACGAACGTATTTTTTTAAACGTTTAAACAATTTTTTACTCTAAAATAAAACCCGGAGTTCCGGGGAAGAATATTTTTTAAAAAAACAAAATTTCGGGGTACTCCTTGAAACGGGGTACCCCTTTTTAAAAAAACCTAAAAATTGTCTAAAATCAGAAACAACAGTATAGACCGAAGTAGAAAGAAAAGGTTCAAACCTAAACAAAAATTATTTTAACATTCCCGCTGTTCTTGAGATCACGACAAACGGACGTTGTCAGACACTTGATCAAAAAAAAATATTCTGGTTGTCCGACTTGGCCTCAACCCGAGCTACAAAAGTAACAAGATACTCTTTCGATCACGCAGAGTCCGAGAACTGTCAATCATTCTGATGCAATGTGACGTCATCCGTAGATTTCGTGAAAAATTACTAGACAGCAAAATAAGTAAATCAGGAAGCATTATTGGACTCCTAATGGGAGATTGCACTGGCTGGCCGTGATTCGAAGACATCTTAGTGTAATCAAATCTTAATTCATCTTCCCGTTTTGATTGAAATTTTTATCTTCCTTAAAAAAAATCTTATTTTAACTGTAGTTAATTGAAATTTTAGTTTAGTTTCACCTAATTACGGGCACCGTAAAAGTGGTACGGTGGGAAAAAAACAAGTAAACAGTCGTTCAAAAAAGGCATCGCAGTTGTAGCGAATAGCTTGACTATTTGTATCGCTGTTTCAGTGAATTTGCATCGCAAAATTGTGATGCGATACTGCTTACATCGAACCTTGGTTTCGACCATCTGTACAGTAGCTGACGATGGCTGCGCTAATTGCAGAAAGGGGGAAATGGCGCAGGAATGCGATCAACGCCTTATGACACGCTGAGTTTAGGGGACAAAAGCAGTATGTTTTTAGAACCAAAAATATAGAACCGATTTTTTCGAGAAAATTAAAAAAGCGGAAAGTGTTTTAGGAGAAGGAAAACAAAAAGCTGAATTTTTAGGTGGGAATAAAGACAAAAAATCGGAATTCCGCTAAAAAGCGGAAGACTGGCATCCCTGAACACGGAAATCAAGTTTGGCGACATATCAATTAGCGAACACATTTTTCGACAGTTAACGAATTTGAAGAGAATTAAAAATCGAAAAATAAGGACCCACGGTGAAAATTAAGGACTTTAAGGGCCCTTATTTAAGGACCTACCAAAATTAAGTAGTTCTTAAGGACTTTTAAGGACCGTGCGAACCCTGTATAACAATAACTGTATTAGTTACATAGTTATGAGTATAATACACTATAAATACAAGACCTCTTACATGTAGTATAAATCTAAAGTTCATATTCTTAAATCTATAATATGGCTTTACTAAAAAAATACTTTGGACATGAGGTTCTAGTTCCAAGCCTCCTAAAAGGTCTAATAAATCAGGTTCTTCTGAATTTGTTTTGGTTACAGTTTCAGATGGTACATTCAGTGATTCTAATCCAAACTGCAATTCTGTAGAAAGTAGATCCAAGAGAACACTCTAAAAAATAATGTTTAAACATTCTCAATACATATGTAGCAGTCCGTTTTAGAATTTTATTAAAAACACTAATCATTTAATTTGTTTTCAATGGGATGCTGTGAAAACTATACCAAAAAAAATTGCATTTAAACTTTAAAAATATATAAAAATTGAATCTGAAGAATATTTTCCCGAATAACAGAAGAACTTTTATATATAAATTAAATCATCATCATCATCATTCATGGCGAGACAGCCCAGTGTGGGCCAAGGCCTTCTGAATAAATTAAATAAGATTTTTTTTAAAAAATTGTTTCATAATTACAATTTCATTTCAAACCAAACATTTGCTTTAAAATAATATTACTTACTGAATCTTCAATGTTTTTATTATTCTCCTTATCTTCTTTTGAAGCAGAACTCAATTCATCTTCTCCAATTTCTCCATTTTCAACTATATTATTTTCAGAAGAACTTTTGCTTTCCATTGGTGGCATTCTTTCCAATAAACTAGGCCTTAAAATAAATTGATAAATTGCAATATTCTTGAAGATAAATTTTAAAATCATAAACTTAATTCAGATGATAAATTTAAACAAATCCAAAATCCTATTATATTTCTTTTGCAAAAGTTTTGCTAAATTGTGTTAACTATTTTTAAAAAACATTTTCCAAAATACAAAATGGAAATAATGAAATAAACATGTTTAAATTTTGTCCACTTTTTGACAAAATTGCATTATACTTAATACCACAATAAAAAATGCATTAAACTTTCAACAATCCATCCTAGCATAATGCCTTTTATAAATCCATTCACTATATTTATATTGTATATTTTTGAACAAACTAAACTGCTTGTCACAACAGCCCATTAGTAGGCCAAGGCCTGCCATGCCCATTTCAGCTTATTTGACTGAGGACTCTGGGGTGCTAGGCATATGTCCTGGTTAGGTGGTTAAGAGTCATGAAGCCGAATTTCACCCCTTGAAAATCATAATGGTATTCCTATAGAGAATCTTCTCAGCTGAATTGCCGCCACAATTTTTATAAAGGCCACTAGTTTCTGGCACCATTTTAAAGAACAAAAACAAAATATTTTTTGAGAAAAAAAATTTGAAAATCATAGATTGAGTATTTTTAAAGTTTGGAAATCAGTGAAGAATACAATGTCCTTAGTGTATGATGATTGTAACTCAGTAGAAAATAAAGATACTGCAATAATAATATATTTTGTTAACAATCGAAATTTTTCAATTCATTGCTATATAAAAATTTTAATTTAAATATTTGCATTTTTAAAAAAAATTTAAAAAAGTAACTGCATTTTTTCTAATAGCGAATTATGGCAACCCCACATTTGGCGATCAACTGCCAATGTGTTGCCACATCAATTAGTGTCGTAACGTGATCTTCCAACATCTCGAAGGAGGAACTTTGAATAGATGAATGGAACCCTTGGTCCTTTAGCAGAAGTTGCTGTACGCGAAATGGACACGAGGATTCTCCCTTAGACATATGGTAAAGGGGACATGAATTTTATCCGAAACACTCTAGGAGCATTATACTGTCTGCGTTAAAGGTGGAGTTGGAAGTCGGCCTTTACAATTGAACCAGTGACACGCTCTACCACGCTGTAACCCCTCCCCCATGTTTTGAACAAAATAGAGGCCTGCCTTCAACCATTTGACGATTGAAGAATTCACCTTTCTGAATTTATTGAATTGGAAAAGTTTTTTTTGTATGTATAGGATAGAATTGAGTCATATGGAGTTTTTGATTCACAGATGTATTTTAAAAGTTTTATACGAGTTCGAGGAAATACACTATTGGTTATATTGCTATATGTGTATACGATGCTATTATACTATTCTTAGATAAAATACTGCTTAGGTAGCACTCTAATGAAAATTAAATATGACAAATAATTTATGATTTGTTTACCAAAAATATTTTGGTCCGTAGGCTATTGTGAATGTCCAGTGTCATAAAATATTCCTTCAGAAAACTGTCAAAATCAAATAGTATTTTAGAATTTTAAAAGTACAGTTCAATGACTAGATTAAGAATATATTATATAATATATTAAATATTTCTTTTATTATTTAACCTCTCTATTTACGAAATAATGTGGGAAATCCAAACTAATTTTGAATTATAAGTTAAAATTTAAATAGCATTTTTTTTACAAGGGTGTATAAAATCTCATTACCCACCTCCACCCCCACATGTTTCTTTCAGGAATTGTTGTGTATTTAAGGGAATACACTAGAAAAAAAAAACATCTACCAAAATAAAAATTACATATTTGAACCAAAATTTTGTTATTTTCATAGAACAATTTCTTTTTTACTGCAAAATTGTTTGATTTAACAAAAACTTCTTCGATTTAACAAACATATTTATGGAATAAAATATTTTTTATAGATTTTACTCTGTAGAAAAGAGTAAAGATACAAGAATAGGGATACATGATGCAAAATTAATTGACATTACCTATCTAAACTCTGTCAATTGGAAATAAAAAATATAAAAAATCTTGTACAGTTATACAAGATGCAAAACCATTCAAATGGTTTATTCGTACATAATGTCAATTATGAAACAGGCATTTTAAAATGAATAAGTTGTTTATTTGTGATTTTTTTTCTTGATTTTTTCATGTTTAATTTTTTATTTTTTTATAATGATGTATTCGGGGTCCCAAATTTTCATTGAACGAGTATATAGGGAAATTAATTATCTCTGGCGAAAAAGTTTTAAGTTTTTTTCCATTTCTCTTTCCTAATAGTTGTCATCTCTTAGAACTTTTTCTGCAAAAATCCCCAATGGAGTCCAGACAACAAAACTACAAGAACTTCTGGTTTTCTGTAATTGTCCCTGAATTTGAAAAAAATATTCGTCTTTTGTTTAGATGCATAGTCTCCGTTTTCATATCAAATTTTTTTTTGAATAATTTTTTATGCGTCTTCCGGTGTGAGATTTGAACATGGACATTAAACCTCAACAATGCCTTATTTATGTTAGAAATAAACATTAAAAATACTTGTGATTTATACTGTTGCTAATTGATCATCTAGATGTACAGCTGTGGACAAAAAAAAGTAAACACTAGGATTATTTCGGCCATTAGTCATCATAAGGAATCAGACCTTTTTGACTTTGTAAATAAATAACATTCTGAGTTAATTGCATTACACAAAATTTTCATAAGGGGCCGTCTTCATATTAAAAATGTTACAAACTTTAAAATTTCCAATAGCAACACCCAATTTTAATAACTTAGAAATGTTAAGCACCCTCGAAAACCCCTAAATCTAAGTTTTTGTTACATTTGGATGAATATTTCGCGAGTTATTTAATCGAATCACTTGATGTCTTTTGGGGGACCATTTCTAAAATAACAAGCGTAGTCTATAGGTTCATCCGAGGGGAAAAGCGAAATATTGAAATAAAAGGTAGAATAAGTTGAGGAGCCCTGCAAGGGATCAAAAGTTAATGGTGATGAAGTCTAATTTTTTCCCCTTTTTGCAAGTTTATTTCAACTGTATAGTTAACATTTTAAGTTTATTTATTAAAGTTTAAATTTTCAATTTTTTTGTGTATGTCAAGGATTTTTATACTGGGCGCCATTGAGTAACGAGACAACAATATTTATTTTTTTATGAGAGCCACGATATGTTTTAAGTTTAGGTATATGTTTTATTGGTCAACTTGTTTATAAAGATAGTTTTTTTTAATTATTATTGAATATTAATCATTCGTTGGCATGCTGAAAGTTGTAGTTAAGTTTTAGTTTACATATTTGAGAGAGACGGACGTGCGATTTAGTTTTTTTTAAAGAATGTTTTCTGATCCATATTTTATTAAAAATTCAAACTTAATTTAATTCTAATCAAAAATAAAAATATTAATTTGAATTTTTGAATTAAGAATGACAGAATAAACTATAAATTATCTTTAAAAAAGTAAATAAATTATTATTGGTACATATTTTTCAATTATTTTACTAGTTATTAACAGATTTTATTTTATGAATTGGATTCAAAGACTTTTATATCTAAATTCATATTATTTTATAATATTTTCATGACGATGGAATATTTTTAAACACTTTCAGCATGTTCAAAATAGACGAGCAGACGATAATAGTTTGAAATCCGAAAAATAGTTTGTTACTGTAAAATAAAATTTTTCATTTTGTTATTTAAAAAAAAAAGCATGGATATGCAACACAAGCCTATAGTTATGTTTTTAAAAAATTCTGAGCACTTACCATAGTTGATTATTTCGGTGATGAAGTTTAAAAATATATAAGAGATTTAAAAAAGAAAAAAAATAGCGCGTGCGCATACACGCGCTATTTAGAAAATATTAAATTTATTGCGAGTTCATTTTTAAGCAATCCTATGTGACGTTAAATAACTAATATACTTTCTTACTAAAAAATAAATAAAAATTATAAACATTTGTTTAAATATACGAAATAAATTGACTTTAACACAAGACACTGAAAAAATATTTTAAAAAATGGCTCTCAGTTCTGTGGAACATGCCGAGTCTGCAAAGGCTTGACCGCCAATATTGCAGCCCCATTAGAAAAAAAATTAATTGGAGATGCATGCATTGAAATTTAATAAAAACATTTTAAAAGATGAATAGAATATCTTTTTTTTTCGGATACAGGCTCAAATACATTAGTTCATGTGTGTATATGATTTGCCTGAAGCAAAAATCTAATGTAAATACAAAACGAAAAATTTTAATATTTAATTTCGTAAAACTTAGATTCAATTTCCTAAAAGTTGTCCAGTAGATTTTTCTTAAAAATACTGCGCATCGCTTCCATGTTTAAATAAAAGATGAATAAAGCAGAGTTAGATGAACAAATATTTTTATTGAACATCGATTTTAAAACAATATTTACGATATATATATTACGAGTAAAGAGTGAAAATAATAAATAAAAGCAAATAATAATAATAGATGAAATATTAGAAGGCCTACTACTGTTAAAATTTTAATATTTAATTTCGTAAAACTTAGATTCAATTTCCTAAAAGTTGTCCAGTAGATTTTTCTTAAAAATACCGCGCATCGCTTCCATGTTTAAATAAAAGATGAATAAAGCAGAGCTATATGAACAAATATTTTTATTGAACATCGATTTTAAAACAATATTTACGATATATATATTACGAGTAAAGAGTGAAAATAATAAATAAAAGCAAATAATAATAATAGATGAAATATTAGAAGGCCAACTACTGTTAAAAAGTAATAAATTTAAACGTAGCTATTCGAGAGATGACTATGAAAGTGATAGACATTAAGCTTATAATTCGATAGTTTATATTTTGCTTTAAATATAATACTTTGGTTAACGTTACTTATTCCAAATACAGATTTAACTTATGTTCACTCAGAGCTTTTCCGGCACTTCGGCAGTTGTATATATATAGCAATATTTAATAGCCCTCGTGTAGCTCCAGTGAGACGTTATTTAGGCCAAAACCAAATGAACTATCATTAATCAAACTTAAAGGCGCCTGTTGTGTGATACATCAGAATTTTCAAGGTCGTTGGTTTAATGTTTTCTTCCTTTTGCAAGGCCGTATTTGTTTATCAAGTTCACATATTGTAATCTTATATACAGTCCCCTAAAAGGTAATTAAAAAGTATTTTGTGATTTACTCAGCAAATTATGGATAAAAATTTTTAAAAATTGGGATTTCGCTTAAACTTCACGTCTTAAATTCATTTCTGTAAAAATATTAAGGGGTTTCTATTCATAATTTTTTAAAAATTTAATATAATAATTATTTTAAAATATAAAATTTGTTTTAAATACCCCAATAGTGTAGGCATTTTGTTTGGGTTATTATAACTATTATTCAGTAAAAAATTCGTTTCATTATCTTAATTATTTACAGAGTGGGATAGTTTTTTATGTGCAACTCATTTAACATTACAGCCCCTAAACTTTGCACGTCTTTAACTCCACTAATAATGCTCAAAAACTAACAAAAATTGGTATTTCGTGTTATAATATGTCATAAATTTGAAATATGGACTCAAAAATGGGTGTTTAAATTCAAAATTTTGAAGTTAATAACATTTTTAATATGAAGACGGCCCCTTTTGCAAATTTTGTGTCATGAATTTAACTCAGAATGTTATTTGTTCACAAATTCAAAAAGGTCCGATTCTATAGAATGACTAACGTCCGAAATAATCCTAGTGTTTACTTTTTTTGTTTACAGCTGTATATAGGCCAGTTTCTTCAACTTCTGAGAGTGAAGACTGGAATAAAATTGAATTACAAGACTCAACAGATATTTCTTTAAGTTGTATTTAGTTAAGTTATTGCTTTGTGTTAGTTATTTCTTTGTTTTTGTATTTAGTTTATAGTTATAATTGTATTTATATAGATCTAATCAGTTCAACAGTTAGAGATGTAGTTTGATGACACACAGTATCTCAATATGATTAAATTTACTTGTTATAGTCTGTGTGATTAAAAAACACCATTTGTGCAATGTTTGTACTTGGAAATAGAAGAAATTATTGAAAAGTTGTGTAAAAAAGACAAAAGGATTGGTATTTTTTTTATAGATTTCACTGTTATACTTTTTTTTTCCAAAAGCAATGAGGTGTTCAATAGTTACCCCATAAACAGTATCTATAGTACACACCATTGTCCACAATTTACCCTTTGTAGCTATTTTAAATACTGTACTGTGCCCCATCAGAAAATGAACAGTTCCAGTTTGCCATCTCCTATAATTATCAAACCACATTTTTTTTTTTAGCACATCTTTGTATCACGATCTTGAAAATAATTTCTACTTAGAAATGACTACCGTATATACTCGCGTATAACCCGACTCAGTGTATAAGTCGACCCCCAATTTTTAAACCAAATATCCTTCCAAAATTGGTAACCCGTGTATTAGTCGAGGTAGGAAATAAGGTCAGTGCCTTCTGAAGAAAATAAGAAGAAACTGGTTAATGACGGGCCGAAATTTTTCTTATTTATTTTGCAAGCTAAATTTCAACCCCAATGAAAATAAAACAGGTTTCGTCTCTGAGTGTCCTTGACATTGCTGACCATGAATGGAGAAGCTTAGTTGAAACTATACTCCATGAAGCGTGAAGACCATGCTGCCAAGGTCACAGATCACCGTTGTTTTCTTTACACCTTGAAAACTGGTTGACTGAACTGGCCTGTGCCAGAGCTACACGTGCAAAATACGCATCACGCCAAGAACTGACAATAAAGCATCACATGGTGGTGGATACCGTGAATAGATACCAATCTTATTTCAACTTCAAAATTTAACTGCTTTTGTGTCTTCATTTTTAATAGATAGTATTTAAACCTTAAGTTTGATTGAAATTCAGTTTTAGTTTAAAGATTAGAGATTTATTTTTTTCGGAAAATCAATGTCTCGCGTATAAGTCGACCCTGATTTTTACGGCACTAATTTTGTCCAAAATTTCTCGGCTTATGCACAAGTATATACGGTAAATATTTTCCAAGAAATAATTTATCTCGGCTGTCACCCCAAATAATGTATCCGTCTCCATATTTTTCTATAAGAACCTGCTCGTTTATATTACATCGGCACATCTACCTCGACCCAGTTACCCCTTCCCCAAGAATAAATCAAGTTTTGTCAAGAATCATGTTTAGCTGTAGAAAGACATTCCAAAGACTATTTATTGAAGACCATAACTCTCAGAAAGAAATCTTTTATTAGGTGTTATCTATTTAAAGCAAATTAAAACCGTGATACTTTTTAACTACTCAACATCGCCATATTTTTCAACGTTATATTTCTTCAACTGAAAGTTCATGTGAATGAAAAAAATTCATTTCTTTCATCCCTATAATCTACATATATTGCATGATAGCTGAAGAATTAGAAAATCATGTTCATTACTCTTTTCAAAATAAAAACCGAGTGTCATTTGTCTAATTTCCAAGCTACTTCTTTGTTCTCTTGCAAATCAAGCTATTCAAATCTTCTTTTGGAATATACTCCAATATAAAATTTTTAAAGCTTTCTCTAACACATTTTCTTAAAGGAAGCACACACTTGTATACATCATATAGTAATTGCAGGAATCGTGTGTCACCAATATAGAGTATCCACATGTATTGCTATTGTATAACAAAAGAACTGTATTGTGGTTGAAAGAACTGTAAAGTATTTAAAAGAAATATATAATGTTTGGAAGACTTGTAAATGGTTGAAAGAACTTCATAGTATTTAAACAAACTAAAGACAGTTATTACTACAAGGAAATTACTGTAGCGTTTATAGCGAATAACTGATGAAGAATTATTATAAAGAAACCCGTCGGAAACACAACCTTTTCAGTTTCGAGAAATTGATTCGATGAAATAATACATTAATCAAAATTAAAATCTAGGGGGTGTGTACCACTTCACGACATTCAATTACCACTCTTAAATCAATACATTTCAGGTTATTTAATACATGTTTTCCCCAAAACCTTATTATAACGTCCGACGGATACTGGGAACTCGTGTAACGAATTTGAAGTTCGTATCTCTAATAGTTCGCAATAGTTTCAGACAGTCTGACGTTTTTTCGGATTAAGCACCCTGCAAAACGTGTCGAAAACACAAAATTCGGATTTACGACACCACTTCAATACTTTTATTACATTATCTTTTATTTTCGTTGATTTAAATAATAAATTAAGCAAAAAGGTGGTTTTTTTTCTGTAAACATTAAAAAAACATCTAAATTGCAAATGAAAACGTACTGCAAAACTTTAAAATAAACTAATGCATCAACTTTGTTGAGTAGTCAAATAGTTTTAATTTTAGCAATTTTATTTTAAAACATTTTAAAATTAATTATTAAAATTTATTTTCGGAAAAGAGTTTTTTTTTTGCCATAAAAAAATTCTTTGGGCAATCATTCCAAAATATAAACTTTTAATCACATAATGTGGTTGCAAAAACTAATACCACTTTATTAAATTTCTTTACTTCTACAAAACACCGAGTCAAAAGCTATTAGTAAGCTTGAGTTTCAGAAGGAAACCAGCTAAAATGGCTATCAACTAAAACCACCCTGAATCCAGAAATTCAAAGAATCCCCTAAACCTCCTTCGGAATTGTTCTTATCTCTTTGTCCCCTCTAGAAGAGGGCGGGGGGGGGGGGAAAGGTGTAAATCCAGTCCCTGGGCAAAGATGGACAATCACTTGAAACTGCCCATGGCCGAGGCAATTATTTGTCGTGGGGCCTCTAATTTCATTGGCGATAAAGCGCACTGAACGACTGCATTCGCGCCTGGTAGGCGATAAAGTGTTTTTTCTTGTTTAAAAACACAGCGACATCTGGTTTTGGAGAAAGCTCGTAGAAGAGTTCGTAATTCTGACGTCTTGGTTCTTAACCTCACGCGGAACCCCCAGTGTTTAGTTCCCAAGCATGCTGGGTTCTTATTTTATCGACCCACTTAAGAGATGAAAGGATAAGTCAACCTAGCCCAATCCGGGACTTGGTTCCGGGAACTGTAGCATACTTCTACTTCTAATGGGCCTCATATTTTTTTAACACAATTCAATTTATCAAAACTTGGCAAATTTTTCACATTGTCATGTTCAACAAGGAATAAAAAATGCAAAGGCCATAAAAATGAATTTTTTTTCATTTATAATACAGTAAAAGCCCGTTTGTCCGGTTCCCTATCAACCGGAAAGCTCAAATATGCGGAAAATTTCAAATTCCGATTTGGCGACAAAAAAATTAATGTTTTCGCCAAAAGTGTGATTTCTCGCCAAATATTTTCAGATTTTTTTTACAGAAAATTTGTTTCGGCGATAAAATGTGGTGCAAAAATTGTTTTTGGAACAGGAAGTGTGATTTAACGCAGGTATGGCGCTTCTTTGGGTTGGATTTCGGTAAGAATGAAATACAATAGTATCGCAGAAGTTTGATTATTGGTTTCAGCATTTTTACATGATTCCACTATACAGAATCTGAAAGTTAACCAGAATTAAATTCGTGATTACAGTTAACAAGTCCGCTTCGAAACTTATCTAGAATAAATTAATAAGTAATTTGAAATCGGTTTTAACAATTCCGAAATTGACATTTTAATATCCAGAACTAAATTAGTTTTATATGGAATACTATTGGAAATTTAATTCTACTTCTTATCATGAATTTTTAAAAAAAATATTTTTACTATTGGTACAAGCATTTTTCCATTTACCGTATATTGCTAGTGGGAATTTAAATTAGCTTTATCCTGAGTGCTACGTATGTTGCGTTGGGTACCTCTTAGTAATCGTTGGGTTTACCTCTATAGTGCAATGTAAAATCATCCTGGAATCTAATGCTACCCGAATTTAATATTTAGTACTATATTCTATCCAGAATTTAATTTTTAGCTCTATATTCCATGTGGAATTTATTTTTTAGTTCTATATTATATCCTGAATGCAATTCTAGTTTTATTCTAAATGAATTTTATTTAATTAAGCTCTATCCGGACTGCCACCGATGTTTTGCTTTGGGTGCCAGCTCTGATACTTTAGCCTATCGTCAATTGATCGCAGTTTAGTTCTATGTTCTATCCGGAATTAAAATCTAGTTTTCACCGAAAGTAATTTTTCGTTTTACGGAATGTAATTCTAGTTTTATTCTAAATAAATTTATGGGAGATATTTATTATCCATCAAAGCATTTTTCCGTTATCCGGAATCAATCAATGATACTTTTTAATTCATTTGCTGCGAATTTTCAATGTTAATGCGTGTTTTTCAAAGACCGTTAAAGAATTGGCAGAGCACGGTGGGTTAAGGCATCCACGATGGATACCCCCGCAGGTTCTATCTTCATCTTAGTCATATATAAACAGATCGTTCTAGAGAATAAAAGCCGAGAAATAATGCCGAGTACATGAGAATGGTGCACATTAAATCTGTCGTTGTCACTATAAGTTTCTGTTAGATGCCAGACCAAATTTCGGCTTCAACCTTAACAGTGTTGTAGTGCTAAATTTTTTTTTCCCGGAACGCTCTTATACAGGCGTGCCCGGGGTGGGGGGGGGGGGGAGGCACTTTTTATTTTTTAAATCAATCGTAATGATTGGCTGCGAATTTTAGTAGGGGAAGGGGGCATGTTTTACTACTAGTTGTGCTTTAATTGCTAACATTTCTTAAAAATAAGATTTTATAAGTTGGGAGTCTTTTTACTTATCTACAGATATTCATCTCTTCGATTATCTCTTTTAAATCATCATATATGTTATGTAATAAGTTTGACACATAACTTACCATATTTTCTTTTATTAATCCATTTTAAAATTGTTCACAGAAATTTCCAAAGAGCGTTTTCATTGACATTTTCATTACCGGAGGCAACTGCCACCCGCGTTTGTTTGTCTATTGCTGACCTATGCTCCCTCAACCAGCTAACTACATATTCTTCGGGCTTCCACCGTTTTATTGGTGGACCATTAATTTTGACAAACATAAGATTGGCCATGTGAGTAATAATAAGTCTGGACCTTGATTTTGAAACAATATTGTTCATGTGACTAAAGCCCCGCTCGCATTCTGAAGAACTTACTGGGATGACTTTCGAGCAGTTCATTAAAGGCGTCAAGTCTTCAGGAACCTTTCGCCCCCCATTATCCAGAAAATATCGATAGGCATTTAAAGTCTTAGTGAATGGTAATCGAAATCGTCTGCTTAGTGATTTGATTTCTGATTCTCCATAACCCGGAAGAATTTCAGCTGGCCAGATATTTTGGTCTAAGACCGACAGCTCTACAATAATGGTTTCTTTGACTGGAACACTGTTTGATTTATTAGAAATGCTGGCATTCTCGGAATTTTCAGTTAGCAAGCGGCTCCTCAAATTGTTTACAATACTGGCAAAGAACTGACCCTGATGTATCGTGGTCAGCTTTTGGTTGTTGGTCAGTTCTATTGTCCCAAACTTCATTGCCTCTATTGCCACCTCGGCGTTAAACATTTGTGTCCCTTTTTTTGTTGACATTGATTCTAAGAACCTTATGGTTCGATGTACTTTCTTGTTTGCTTCCACGATGGTAATGTTTTGATTTTGAAAGGCCTCCGACAGAATAGAAAGTTCAAATAGCACATCGTGCATGAGCGCCAAATCTTTAAGAAATTGTTTGGTTGATATGCGCCTCAATAGACCTTCGAAGGTGGATTGTTCCGTTTTGGTCCGATTTTTGTTTATACTAGCCGTCGCGAAGCCGTCGTTTGAAGCCGTCGCGTCGGTCGGGGTGGTTGGTCACTACACCCCGACCGTACCTGTGTATTTAGTTCAGTGGAAAAAATTTAAATTAATTTTTTAATGAAAGAAATAGTAAAAAAAAAATCATGCATTTAAGTACCGGAACGTCGTACCGTCGCGTTCCGGCTCGTAAAAAAGTACCGGAACGTCGTACCGTCGCGTTCCGGCCCCACTACACCACTGAACCTTAACCACGGTTGAAAATTATGTGGCTATGAGCCCTTCTTTAGCTCTAGTACAACGTAAAATTAGCCAACTAACAATATAACCCTTTAGGTCAAAATAGTTGGCAACGAATTACAGGATCGACATAAACTTTTCAACAGAATAAATTCCAAAGATTTGGTTGAATTGCCAGACTTGAACCAGAACTGCAAAAAAGATTACGAGGTTGATACATGAACGGTCGGCGCGCAAAACTGTAACAGACTTCATTTTTAAAGCTGGGCTTCAAAACGCGCATAGAGTAGATTTAGAATAACTTAACGGCTTAAGGTATTCTAAATTTGTTAACCCTTGGGAAATTTAAAAAAAAAAAAAGTTAAATTTGTCGCCACTATTCTGCGTGTTCTCGCAGGTTAAGGTTTCAACCTTCGTTCATCTTTAAGTTATCCGGTAATGATTTAATTTACCCGAAAAGTCATAAGGATAAAACGAAGTCGATCCGAAATTACATTCCGGATAACTGAAAATTTCTTTCGGTTAAAACTTAACTAGAATTAATTTCCGGATAAAAGATAGAACTAAAATTTAATTTCCATATAAAACATAGTAGAACTGAAATATAAATTCCGGTAGCATTCCTGGTTTCGCTCTCGAACTACA
Source organism: Oedothorax gibbosus (assembly GCA_019343175.1). Lineage (NCBI taxonomy): Eukaryota > Metazoa > Arthropoda > Arachnida > Araneae > Linyphiidae > Oedothorax > Oedothorax gibbosus. The sequence goes on along the minus strand of CM033282.1, from coordinate 9,382,873 downwards.
TGAGGGCATTTGGCTCCGGGCCTCATAATTTGGAACCCTGGTCAAGTGACGAGGCAAACATATGAGCTGGCACCCAGCACAACTTTAGTGCTACATCAGTAGCAGTCCGGATAAAGGTAAATTACAATTCCGGATAAAACTATTTACAGTTAACGGATATGCTTACAAAAAAAACATTATTCCGAATAAAAGTAGAATTCAATTTCGGATAGAATTCCGGATAAACTAGTAACTAAAATGTTTTAAAGAATTAAACCTATTTTGCTTATCCGGAATATAAAATTTATACGGAAAGTTAGGATGTTCCTACACAACTAAATTAAAAGTTAATCGGCTTAGTCACAAATTCGTTACGATCCAAACCTCCGCCATGACAAGTCGTCGTCGAATCACCTGATCATATTTCTAACTTACGTGGTGATATTCCTGATTTTAAGTCTTCTGTAATTGTTTATATTAATTCACTACCCTGATAACTTAAAGTTTGTTAATAGTTTTGTAACATAATTTAAACCCGGTTATTAAAGATCGAAAATGCATGCACCTCGAATCAATGCTAAAAAAACTAACAAAAAGATTTAAACCTGAGCAAATGAAAATATTTAGTTAGAATCTTAAACTGTATTTGCAATTATAACAGAAAATCAAGTTTTTTCTTAAAGAATATTTACTGCCCCCTTCCCTTTTCGTGATGCTTAATTAGATAAGCAACTTTGTATCTTAAATACAAGAATACAATGCAAGTTATGCAGAAATTAAAAGTTACTTAGCTGGAAAAAAAATTTAAACCAAAAGTGTCAATTCAATGCTCATTTCAAGTAAGGACGTTTTACTGCAAGGCAGCAGGCAATGAATGTTATCAGTAGAAGGAGGGCAGCGCGGGGTCTACAAGGGTCCCCCAATTTTCGGAGAATCCCATCACAGTAGAAAAAAGGCTGTTGCATTAATAGAATTATAGCTTTGAACAACTGCCTTTTTACTAGTAAGATACTTGGATTTTTTGCAGTTCCCACAGGGTTACATGAAATTCCGATCCATTGCATTGGAGGTCATTTGCGCCAAGCTTGACCACTAAAATTAACAAACATTTCGTGATGGTGGTCAGTTTCAGCTTGTGGTGTCGCTCATTTAAGGTTAAAATAATGATTAAATACCTTAACAAATTAACTTTAACAAGATTTTTTCAAAGATAATATTAAATAATTCTGATTTGACCCAAAGAACGTTTTTCAAACTTTGCAATGTTTTTGGATTTTTGAGAAATCTTAAACAACCCTAATCCAAAGTTATTTTTAAAATTTAATTCTGTAACTAAATAATCTCTCGATTTTGTTCACGTTTTTAAATATCCAAAGGGTTAGACGATTTATGTAATAGGTTTTTTAGCATTTGAAAGAAAGGATCGAAAATCATTTTTTAATCAATATTAATATTTTTTAATGCAAAATATTGTAATATCTATTATATATATATTTATTATTATTATTAATATATATGAAATGTTGCTCTTTTTCATTATATAAGATGCAGCCATTATCTCTTGTATTATAGTTCCGGAAAAAAATCATCATTTTTCGGTAACCCTATTTGGCGACTTTCGATTAACCGGAAAATTTGCTTATCCGGAAGAGTCAATTTCCCGAGCATTCCGGATAAACGAGAGTTTACTGTATTTACATTGTTAATATTTGTTAACTATATTTTTCTTTCATTGATTGTTATTTCAAGTACAATTTTGTAATAAGTCAAACAAAACACAATTTAGCAATAAATTTTTTACACTATCAAAATAAAGCTGGCAATAGTAAATACCTTAAATGATCAAACTTCCTAAACAGTGAAGAAAACTCAATGGATCTTTGTTGTAATTCAATATTGACATTTGTTCCAAAAATGTCTAAGAATCTCTTAATTCTCCTATAAAAATAAATATATATTAACAACAGGATTGTTTTGAATTGCAACTGAGAAAATACTAGGAAAATTTACTTACGGAGCAAAATCTGGAAACCTTACACTAAGCTTCATTAAAGCAGTTATTGTGTATTCTTTTGTAGTAAGTGTAATATGAGTATTAAGTGTGATTTTCTCAAATAGATCTAGAATTTCATCAGGACCAACCTAGAAAAATTTGCAATGGCATATTTAAAAATTGCCTCTATGTTACAGTTAACTATAAAATTTGCTAAGGCAACAATCAATTTTTTAACCTAGAAATCTTCAACATCCCCAAAATACAATAAAAACTCTTGAAGTGTTGTCATTATTTAAAAATTATTCCGTTGGGCTTTTTCTGAAAGAATGAAGGATATTCTAGAAATTCTGCGAATAACCTTTTTTCATGGTAAATTTCTGTGCAAATTTTAGCAAAAATTTCAGGAAAATTTAAATTTGATTTCTGAATTGATTTCATTAAAAATAAAATTAATAGTATCCACTATTTAAAAAAAAATTCAAAAAAATAAATTAAACTTGCACAGAATGTACTGTGTAATTCTGACAGCTGGGCACCCCGCCAGTATTATTTTAATCATATCAATTGAAGAGCTTAGTGGAAGAACGTGCTAAGTGACATTTTTGAACAAAATTGATTTTTTTGTGTTCATTGAACCTATAACAACTTCTTTAACGATAACTAGTTTCCCCCTTTTCATAAACTTTAAGTTTAGTATATATTTAAGGTTTGTAAGTACGGTTTTTAACAGATCTGAGTGCAAGTTAAAAACTTTAAAGCTAATTTTCTCGTTTTCAGCTTTTTGTCACTTAGCACGTTCTTCCACTAAGCTCTTCAATTAGCTGTATAAAATTAAAAACTATCTTTTAGAGTACTATTTTCAAATTAAGTGTGACAAAAATAAACATAAAAGTCGAACATCTGCTTTAATGTTTGACACAAGGCAAAGGTATTCAGCCTGTCAAATAATGCAAAAGTTTAATTTGACATTTTTAGAGGGTTTTTTTTGTTTAAAAATTGGTGATTTTTGGTTTTGAAAAGTTGGGGCCCCCCAAAACCATCGTTAAAGTTAAGGGGTTTTGAAGGTGCGAGGAAACCTATATATACATACAGCAGTTTGCTTTGGCTATCAAGTCACCATGTGTAAATAGAAAATATAAAAATTACATTTGCTGGAGAAGCATCAGGACCCTCAGAAGAATTGAGAAGGTCCCCAAATTCACCAATAGACCAAGATGCAACTTGCAATAGAGGTTGCTTTGTTGCTAAGTCCCCAGTTAATTGCTTATATAACTGTTGAGCAGTATATGTGTGAAGAGACGATGACTCTGAGATGAGTTGGATTAAGTTTCCTACAACATCATCAATTACATAGTTTCCTGCCTGTAAAGAATACAAAAAAATAATTAATGGCATTTTGTTTAATATGGCTAAAAGATTATGAATGTTAAAATCTTACACTTATGGCATATGCAGAGAGCGATTTCTACATCTGATGCACAGTGTGGGGCAAATAAAAGTGGCCAGGCACGAGGTAGGAATTAGATAGAAATGCTTTTATTTGCGCCACTCTGTATATCACCATTTAAAAAAATTTATAAATTACAATTTACTGTGCTTCATGCTATGCATTACGTCATGAATTTTTAATTACTGTGATCAGTAGGGATCAATTATAAACATGTTCAATTGTATATATTGTAGAAATAATGATTAACGCCTTGAATTCAATAATAAAGGTTATTTTATTAGGATAGAAATGCAAGCATAACACAAATCAAGTAACCGACACTGAGGGTTTAGTAAGACAGGTTTTATATGAAACTGACAGAAAATACTTTATCAGGAATAGAAGAAACAAGAAAATTGTAAAAGGTCATAAGAAATAATAGATTGAATACACAAAGCGCTGACATTTGAATCAGGACATTCAAAGAAACATGGGTCCTTAGGGTCCTCTGTTCTACTTGCAAATAGCATCAATATACATGGGTTTTTTTTCAACCTCCGATGGATTGTAAAGAAAAGACGGGTCAATATACAAAAAAGATTTTAGTGCCATAAGTAAGTTACAATACAGCTTATTTCTCTACATAATCACCTTGACGATTAAGGCATTTGTCATATCTGTGAACAAGCTTTAAAATACCATCTTCATAAAATGTAGCCGCCAAGTGAGAATGGAGAGCTGTTATTCATTTCTCGCAGACAGAAATGAACAGTGCAACAGAAATCCATTGAAAAATGGGTCGAGTGTATGGAGACATCTTTACGAGTGATGGCGTTATTTGCGAGTGGTGTTGAAAATTTAAAGGTGGCCAAACTGATGTTCATGAAGAAGGGGGCCAAGGAAGCAAGTCTGTCAGACGACATTAATCAGCGAGTTGACCAATAAGTTAGGGAAACTCGAAGGTTCACCATAAGTGAATTATCGATTAGCAGCGGCTTAAAAAAATTGATGTGGAGGGTCCAAATTGTCAAAGAAACCGTCACATTTCTTTTCCAATCATTGGCGGCTAAATTTTATGAAGAGGGTATTTCAAAGCTCGTTCACAGATACGACAAATGCCTTAATCATCAAGGTGATTATGTAGAGAAATAAGCTGTATTGTACATTACTTTTGGTAATAAAATCTTTTTTGTATATAGTCCTTTCTTTTGGCACCCCATTGGAGGTTGAAAAAAAATAAGTTGTATTAAAAAAGAAAAACATGGAAATAGGCAAATTTAAATTTAAACTTCATTATGAACCTAACTTACCAAAGTTAGGACCTTTATCATTGTGTCAATGTGCCATCGTTTAGAAGGTGAATACCTACATAGAAATATAATTATTAACATATTGTTTAATTATATAATTATTAACATATTGTTTAATTATATAATTATTAACATATTGTTTAATTATATAATTATTAACATATTGTTTAATTATATAATTATTAACATATTATTTTATAATTCAAATATTGTTCTTTTAAATTATAAAATAAAAGTTTAATTGCAATTGAACAGCAGATATAAGCAGATAATAGTCTTTTCTTTTTAAAAATTAACCCTCTCGTATATAAAAAGGAACTACTCACATTTCTGCTGAAATAAATAAATTTGAAGAACATCGCGACTTAAACTCAGGATCAGCTTTCTCCAGAAAAATGATAAGTTCTTTTGTCATTGAACGAATGTTATTTGAGTTAACTAAAGCAAAGCAAAGCTCCATAGCCCGTCTAAAACAAAAATACATTTTTTAAACATACATACATATAAAGTCAGCCCAAAGCAAAAAGTGTGATGCTATTTTAAAAACGACATATTGAATAAAATGTAAAGCATGAATAAATGTACATATGCTTACTTCCTAATGGATACATCTGGATCTTTTAAGCATTCAACAATAGTACTTCGATGGCGCTGTACAGCATTATAGTCTGCTTGCACAGTACAAAGCAGAGTGTTCAAGGCAACATATCTTTGAAGAGAAAAAATAGTTACAAGAAAAATACTAAGCCATTTCAAATAGTTAGGGTCAATAGTTTAGGTAGTATTGCTTTATTGGCTGTGACCCCCCCCCCCCCCCCCACACACACACAAATCATTGTAACCAACTTTAAAATTCACAACAGTTAAGAATTCTAAGATGCAATAATAATTTAATTTATTTACTTCAATTAAGTAATCATGGAAATAGATTTTAACATTACCTTATATTTTTATCTGTATTCAGTAGAAATCTTCCTAATATATTAATACCAAGCACCTATAAAGAATAACAAATTATCTTTCCAGAAAAAAAAATAAAAAGCTTTGTCATCCATAATGGGATTGGCAGCATAATTATAGCTTGCATGTTAATACAGTGTGCTTTACAATTTCGATTTAAGAAAACTGAATTACACAAGTAAGGCCTCCTATTTAGGTTTATTTGGATCAGGGCTCGAAAAACAGCCCGTACTCGGCGGTCAAAAATTCTCCGAGGACAATGAATTTCTCAAATACGACGTCCTCGTGGACGGCCATTTCCCTGTTAATGTTCTTGATACATTTTTAATTTTTTGTTATCTTACAAGAGACTAGCGCTTCACTTCTAAAATGACCCTCTAATCTAGAAATCCTGTTAATTCCTTCGTCAGACCAAATGCGCATGCTCACGTAATCAGTAAACTAAAGAAAAGTTGCTATGTGCATTTGGATTTCTTAAATTATTTCATAAAAAAAAATACTAGGTTATTATTAGTAACCTAGTATTTCTTTTATTACTAGCCTTACCCTAGTAAGTACTAATTCATTGTGTAATTTATATAACTTTTTGAAAATGTTGAACTAAATAAGAGAAAATTATATTTTTATTTATTTAGAAGCTATTTATATAATAGAGTTTGCCGGGTTAGTTTCAAGGGAGGACGGGTACATAGTTGGACAGGCTGTCCTCGGGGACGGGTAAAATTTCTTTAGTTTTTTTCGAGCCCTGATTTGGATTATTATTAAGTTATTTTAATCAAAGTTCCAGTTAATTTAGTTTTAATTTAATTTCCATATTGTGTCAATATTATGTGTGTTAAAGGCTCAAGTGAATCTAGCATCATTATCTAACATTTTAGCACTCATGTCATTGTCGATGTCTAGTATTTAATTCAGATGTATAAAGTTTCTTACCCTTAAGCCACTTTCTGACTTAATATCCATTATAGAAAGGACTGTTTCATATAAGATGGCATTTCCTACATTTTTACTGGTTTCTGTATTTGTTGCAACCTTAAACAAATATGTTATTGGTAATTGCTCAAACACTGTTAAACATTTTAAGCATTTATCAATACTGTATATCATATAAGAAACTTAACAAAATAGGGAGAAAAATGGAGGTTTATAAACAAACAAAATTCTCCATAAAAAAATGCTGTTAACCAAACATTAAAGAAAGCAAACAATTAATTTCTTCAATATTCCAACTACATCTATTTAAAATACAAAATTTTCTAAAATTAAACACAATATATTACAAAGACATGAATATTTAATTTCAAAGATGAAAAGATGAGATAACGCATTTTAAAAATATGAAAAAATACAAAACAGTTTTCTTATTGTTGAAAAACATGCACACAAATAATATCCCTAGTATGTAACAAAATTCCAGACATATTTAGACTGTTACCACATCAAAAGAAAAATTTACCATATCAGCCTAATATGCTTTTCCAATCATAAAACTAAAAGGTACCGTATATACTCGTGTATAACCCGACTCCGTGTATAAGTCGACCCCACATTTTTAAACCAAATATCCTTCCAAAATTGGTAACCCATGTATTAGTCGAGGTAGGAAATAAGGCCGGAGCCTTCTGAGGAAAATAAGAAGAAACCGGTTCATAACGGGATCGTGATTTTTTTTATTTATTTTGCAAGCTAAATTTCAACCCCAATGAAAATAAAACGGATTTCATCTCCCGAGTGTCCTTGACATTGCCGACCCTGAATGGATAATCTTAGTTGAAACTAAGTTCAGTGAAGCGTGAAGACCATGCTGCCAAGGTCACAGACCGATGTTGTTTTCCTTACACCTTAAAGAATGGTTGACTGAACTGCCCCGTGCCAGAGCTACACGTACAAAATACGCATTACGTTGATAACTAACAATTAAGCATCATTATGGTGGATACCGTGAATAGATACCAAACTTATTTCATCTTAAAAATTTTACTGCTTTTCTGTCTTTATTTTTAATAGATAGTATTTAAACCTTAAGTTTGATTGAAATTTAGTTTTAGTTTAAGGATTGTGAAGTTTTTTTTCGGAAATATGATGTCTCGTGTATAAGTCGACCCCGATTTTTGCGGCACTAAATTTGTCAAAAATTTCTCGGCTTATACACGAGTATATACGGTAATCATATTCAGATTGGAAAAGAAATTTGCAACAATTGACTTGAACATGTTTTATTTTAAGCAATGGACAATTACAGCGTTTTCCGCAAACATATTTATTCGATTAAGCATATTAAAAAACCTCTAAAACTCAAGTATTTCTGGTTTTAAAGATGTATTTATTTTTAAATTCATTTTTAAAGTTAATGATACGTCACTCCTGTTAAACCTCTCTTAGCATAACAGATGACGTCACGGTTGGCTTTTTTTTTGTTCTTGGCGTGTTATTTCGTATCACGTTTCACTGTATCGCTTTTGAAACTGTGAAACGTGCTTTCATCCTTATCAAACTCTTAAAAAAGTTATGCTATTTTACAGAAACATGTCATGTTCATTCCAGTTAATTTCTTCAAACGTTGAACGATTTCACTCGACTATTTCGATCAGATCCAACAGTCAATAGTTCTGCAATAGCTCATACGCGCTCTAGTGTGTGTATTTTAACTAACAACCAAACTTGGAACAAGCTGTTTAACTTCCTTGATATGAACTGGTTACAAATAATATTGTCTTCTTTTAATGAGGTTTTGCAGAAATTGTAAGGTTTACTATTTTATAAAGTGTATTACAGCATAGATCGAAACATCGCCAAAAACATAACAGTTGACGTCAGAGCTGTTTTCAGTGACATTTCGGCATGTACATTTTCGGCAAATTTCAAATGCATTTTTTGTTGAAATTAAACATATGTATTTGTGAATATTTAACCTTACATTCGGAATCTGCAGCTTCTAATGTACCAGAAAAACACATATATTATGAATTTCGCGTTTCATGCAACTTGTCCATTGAGCGATAACTGAATTTTGGGTAACAAAAATAAAAACAATACATGGACTAAGTCTATATTATTTTTAATCAATCCGATTTGTATTTGTTAAGCCTATTTGTAAATGTTTTCATAAGAAGATACAATTTTAACACAAAATTTAGTTTCATTTGGTGTAAACCGATTTTATTTCTGGAATGAGATCATATTTAACTGCTTTTATTAAAGTTTGCATTGCTTAGCATTGCTTTTTATTTATAGTATTTGAACCTTTTTTTGGTATTTCTACTTTCACTTACACATAGGATTTAGGTCAACTTGCATGTATGTATATAGAGTAACAAATGGCACAAACAATAGCATGAAAATGAAAAATAGCATAATAGCAATAATAATAGAAATTTAAAGTGATAACTTAAAAATAAATACTATTATTACCTGAGCAAGGATGTCATTCATAGCTTCACTGGCATCTGCATCATTCTTTCCAAGCAACCTTAATAGCCTTAAAATTTTCACCTAAAATACATCAAAACTCTTAAACAAATTAAATCAAATGTGCTTTTAATAAAAATAGCTTTCGAACAGGCTCAGAACATCTTACTTGTAAAAAGGGATCACTAACGCCACAAACGTCATGTTCAGGTGAATATCCCGCCATGATTAGATTTTTCAGAACACGCACAAGATTTGAAACTAACTAAAAAATATATATATTTATATTAAACAGTTAAACAAAACTAAAAATATAACATACAAATATTCCTCATTTATTATTGTTTACTTAAATATTAAAAAAACAAAGTTGGTGCAATTACTTTCTTAAAGTGGTGAAGGGCATCTTGGCTTTTTTCACACATTTCAGTAATAAGTACAACAGCAGTAATAAGAACACCTGTAACAAAAATTGATATTGTTATTTCCATTTTGTTAAAAAAAACTAATATACACATTTATTTTAAGTCCATAAAATTTTTAACCGAGAAATTGCAAATGCTTTTTTTAAGCTATAGCAAGGTTCCAACTCAAAACCTTTAGCAAAATGTAGAGGCTATTTAGAGATACCACTGTGTGATATATGAACTCTTTCACATCCTGATAGGCAGGTCAATGGAGTAATGAGTACTACAGAATACTTGGGCCAAAACAATTTAAAAAGAGATAAAAAAATACATGTCGATTGGTGGATTTGGCAAGTATAATGTATGATTCTACCACAACTTTGGGGTACTTCTACCCCATAAGCTAGTCCATTATAAGTAAAATTTCTGTCTGAATACAGTCAAACATGTCGGTCATGAACCTATTTTTGTCCAAAACCTTATCACAAATCCCTACATTTACCAGCTACAATTCCTTACTTTCCCAAGTTAAACTCAAGAAAAACTTCTTTTGAAAACCCCTTCAGGTAAATTGTAAAATAAGTTTACTTAAACTTAAATTAATAATAATTTTATTTTATGTTAAATTTAAAGGATAGCCTTTTTTCAGATAACAGCATATAAAGGAAGATATGTTATCTTCTATCCACTGTGCAAACCAGGTGTCATTGGAATGGTAACAAGGGGTTACATTTTTGGAATTTCAACTGACAACTTTCACTGTTTACTTGTTCAGTCACCGTGACAAATGGTCAAGTCAAAGTAATGTTTACCCTAAAGAAGTTATTAGACCTAGACAATAAATAGGAGTGGATGACAAGAATCAACAAAACATGGTAAATTTCTTGAGCAGATGTCATGAATATAAAAAATGTGGCTAGAGAAATACAATTTATTTTACTGACATCCACTACAGTAGTTGTCGGTGAAGATAATAAAAAAAAAAAACTATTTAAAGGGATGTGGTGAGCCAAAAGTAAAGAAGAGTAAAAAATAAATAGAAAATATAGTTGAAACTATGGAGACTTGACCTTTTCATAAGAAATCCCCATGGGTGATTTCATTTAAAAGAAATGCTAGTCATATTACTGGCTAACCAATCCATGCAACAGCATTTTGAAGGGAACAGCCAATACCAAATTTTCAGGGCGGTTTTCTAGCAATTTAGTGTTGATTGATACGGCACCTTAAAAGTAAATTTTGGAGCCCCCATTTAACATTCCCCTTTTTACACTCCTATTCAACACTGGCGGATCCAATTTACTCGACACATCATGTACAATTTTGTTAAAAAGCACCACTTGGAAAATAAGCTAGTCCCGATTGTAATTTAATTTACTTAGGAGCAGGATAATGCCCACCTTCGTAACAAAATGCTTCTAAAAAAACTTCAACCAAAAATAAAAATGCAATATGTTAAGAAAAAAAATTATCTTACCTTTTTGTAAAATTGTAAATCCTCATATTTTTTTTAATGTTATATGCTTGTTAAGCCCACTAGACTTTCTTCTCTTACATAATATATGTTTTCATAGACATTTGGACATGCATTACTGAGGTAGTGTCACACATAAAAAAAAGGCGGTTTTGGTGTGTCATGCCGTATGTGATCAGTGGCATGTGCAGTACTCAAAGACAGCAAAGCAAGAGTTCCAATGTGAAAAGAGCATATATTTTTTTAAAATCCTAAATAACTGCTATAAATCTAGTTGATGTGGGAAAATACGGATATTTTTTCTTCTTTCAAGAAATTAAGGTAGATTTTTTTGGCATAAGCAAGCAAATAAAAAAACTACCCAGATACTTCTGAAATTACAAAAAGAGCTACGGAAAGTTAAGTGTAAGGGGACATGAATTTCCGAAAACAAATCTAGCTCTTTTAATGTTAACCTATCGGAAAATTGGATATAGTTTTTCACAATTTTTTACCAATTGGTTCCGAGTTTGTTGGTACGATTTAGTATAAATAAGCACTATGTTTATGTGTAAAATAATTCTTGATATTGCTTTTGAAAGTTACTTTAATCTGTTGTTAAGTATTATTTTGTTTGTCAGCTTATAAGATAAAAAAAACTGTGGATGCTAGTTACGGAGAAATTAGATTTTTTTCATAGGTTAACATTAAGGGTTAGTTTTGTTTTCGGAAATTCATATCCCCTTAATGTGTAGAGCTCACAAATCGAATCCTGGACATTTAGCAATCCACTCGTAATCATTTCACTAGCATTAGCATGAAAATCTAAGAAATTAGAAAGCAATTGCCATTACCCTCACAGCGGAGCCTCAAACAAGATAGTTTTAGAACAGCGATGCTTACACCATTTCCTAAAAAACCACACGAGGGGACTGAAAAAGTGCCTTTGAAGCTTGTGTTGGGATCAGAAGGATTATACCATTAGCTGGTACTCTAAATAACATGTGCAGCAGCAATACGGATTCAAGCTTTCTTTGTTTCTTAAGTTTGGTTGGATACTTGTTGATGTTGCACTACTGCTACAAAAAGGCTATTGGCAACAGGCTTAATAACTCTAAATAGCCGTCAAGTGACAATGCTGACATCCAAAGAGCGCCTAATGTAAACTAAGAACAACATTCTGCATAATATCAAGTTGGACCATGCCATATTTAACATACCGAGACATCTTTACACAGAGACTAGAGGATTTTCTTATAGATTTTTATTATTAACTTTTAGAATAGTCATGTTGATTGTATTTTTTTCACCTTTACTGGGCTCTATGCCTCATTGTTTTCTAGAAAAGCTCCAAAGTATCATGAGCTGAAAAATGTGCAAGCTAGCCAAAGTGAAATTACCCAGGATAACAGATTAATTCTTTATCATATTATACTAGAATATCATAACTTAAATTATTTACCATGATTCTTTTCTGAAAGGAGTGATCTTGTAGCAGGAATAAACATTTCCATGAGCTCAGGAACTTTTTTGATTATTCGAAAAGCACAAAGGGCAGCCTAAAAAGAATAATAGGTAAACTTAGGTTCTAACTACTTCTAGGTTGGTCATTTAGATACATCCAAGTAAAAGTTTTTTTTGTTTGATTTTGGTAAAACTTTTCAAGTTCAATTGCATAATGTATTTTGGTTTAGTGGGACACATTGAGATGAAGCAGTATAATACAATAAAAAATAAGATGAAGCATTTCTCACAATATATGTAATTTCACATTATATATATTTTTATGACTATAAGTGTTCAAATTAAGGTTTGAATAACGCTTAGAAGACTAACTGAATTTTAAACTTTGGAAATCTAAGAAGTATTCCCATGGATAATATTTACCTATAAGTAAACTGCAGTCACACATTTAATGAAAGGTCACTAGTATTTGTATCAATGTAAAGAGCTAAAGGAGTAGAATTTATAATAAGTTATTTGTTTTGTTAAAATCACATATTTAGTATTTTTAAGATTCTTTTAAAGTTTGAAAAAGCGCATAAAGGTCTTACTTTAACGCAAGACATTTCTCTAATGAATAAAGATAGTCTTGTAAACTTGAATAATCTGTAATTAAAAAAATCTTTTGTTGTATTTTCCGTTTTTAAATTGTTTGGTTTCGAAGGGTCACACAACCACATATGCATTCTGATATTTTTAGAATATATAGTCACACATTTTAGTTGCGTTGATTTTTTTTTAAATGGTACTAAAGGCTGAGTGGGTGTGGGGGGTCAAAAATCCAGAACATACCACTAGGCGAAAGAATTATTAAATATTTTGGGCCATACTTATGGGGTGGGGCATGTTGAAAACTCTAAGTCCTTTAATATAGAGGTACAGTAAACTCCTGATTACCCACGGAATTCGGTGGTACGGCATCCAATGATAAGTGAATTTGCTGATATTCCGCAAAAGTAAAAATATCCACATACAGTAGAACCTCGATTATCCTTCCCTCCTTTTCGAACTCTGTTAAACGACCGTCCCTAAGCCAACATAATTTTTTTTTCTAAAATAAGATCATTCTCCGTTGTTCACAAACTAACAGGATTCAACATCTATGGCGATTCTAAAGTGAGAAATCTTCGGCGATAATGAAATAAGCAAACTTCCGCGATTAAAAAATCGGGAAACTGTAGTTATTTTAAGATAGGAACTTAGCAAAAGCTTAAAGTAAAGGCGAATTTCTGGCAATCCTAAATTTTGGGAAAACTCCAGGAATCGTCAAAAATCGTAAGACAACAAGTGATATCTACTATAAAAAAAATAAGCACTTTTCCGAGAACTCTGCTTAGATATAAAAAAAAAGAAATTCCAAACAATGTTTTAGACTTTTCTTTTTGCCAGAAAGTCTAAATTTTAGAGATAACTAAACGGAGGATTTCGGAAGTTGGGGAATTTGAGGTCAGCAGACTTTTGCCGGTACTATAAGTTTGACGATTCAATGAAAATCTCTCTTATCCGGAATTTTCGACCTGCCTCTGGTCCCAATTAGATCGGATAATCAAGGTTCTACTGTAATTGCCTTCAACTGGAGTATTTATTTAAAAAAATTACTATCATGTGAGAAAAGAAAGTCTGAAAGGCTCAACAAGCATAACACTTAAAAAATATCAGGATTTACAGCTTTACAAACAGTCAGTTAATTGTTTTTTTAGTCTTAAAACTTCTTTTAATTTGAGAATGAAGGTTTTTTTTAAAAGCATTTTATCAAAAGGGAGGTATCCAGCTTCTCTACGGGTATTCAATTACAATTTCAACTACCGTATATATTCCTGTAATAAGCCGAGAAATTTTGGTCAAATTTAGTGCCGTGAAAAACTGGTTTGACTTATACACGAGACATCAAATTTTCGGAGAAAAATCCCATGTCCTTAAGCTAAAACTAAATTTCAATCAAACTTAAGGTTTAAATACTATCTAATAAAAATAACGACACAAAAGCAGTTAAATTCTGTAGATGAAATAAGATTAGTATCTATTCACAGTATCCACCATAAATGATGCTGGATTGTTAGTTCTTGGCGTGATGCATATTTGCATGTGTAGCTCTGGCACAGGGCAGTTCAGTCAATCAGTCTTCAAGTGGTAAAGAAAACAATGTCAGTCCATGACCTTGGAAGCGTGGTCTTCACGCTTCACTGAACATAGTTTCAACTTAGCTTCTCCATTCAGGATCAGCAATGTCAAGGACATCAGAGTCGAAACCTGTTTTTTTACATTGGGGTTGAAATTTTGCTTGCAAAGTAAAAGAAAAATTATGGACCCATCATGAACCGGTTTCTTCTTATTTTTTTCAGAAAGCTCTGGCCTTATTTCTTACCTCGACTTATACACAGGTTACTGATTTTGGAAGGATATTTGGTTAAAAAATTAGGGGTCGACTTATACACGTAGTTGGGTTATACACGAGTATATACGGTAGCTTATTTTACAAGTGGCACTTTGACAAAAATTTGAACATGATGTGTCGAGTAAATTGGAATGCCCAGTATACAGGGCTGGGTCGTTACTTGTTTAAATGTAAATCATTACAATTACAATTACTTATTTCCAAAAGTAACAAATTACAATTACTTTTAATATTACTTTTAACGACAAAATTTCATACTTACGAATTCGAAAAATAAAGTATAAATGACCAAATAAATTTTTTTTTAAATCAACTTTATTATACAGTTATCAGAAAATCTACTTGTTGTGGTAGAACAACAGCTGCATCTCAGAATTTTAGACGCTTACACAGCTACGATTGGATCGGAGACACAAACCACCAGAACTAATATTTCAACAGCCGCACTAGCTGATAAGGGCGTATTATATTTTATGAACATGCTTTTAACTGTAGGTAGGGTACAGAATACAGTCAGATTATGGTCGTTACTTTGGAAAAATTTAATAACTCTAAATCGGCTTCGGCGGAAGGATGTCTAGTTTTTACATTCTCATAAAAATCATCACTGCCTGATGAGTGTTCATAATCATTGCTATCAGTAGGAAACGTTTTATTTTTGTGGGAACAGTATTTCTCCTCTAAGCAAAGAGTATGTGAAAGTTTATTTTATTTCGTTTTTTTTTAAAGATTTTTTTTTGTTTTGGACATTTATTAGTGTTAATGATAAAATTAATGAAAGTAACGCTTTACTGTAACAAAGATTACTTTTTCAAAAATTATGTAACAAATTACCTGTAAAATGACTGGGTTCTCAAATGTAAAGAATTACCCATAAGATTACAATAAAAAGTAATTACAAGAAACGCGTTACCGCCCAGGCCTGCCAGTATTGAATAGGTGTGTAAAGAGGGAAATAGACAGTGAGTATTGATTGCCACCCGAACTACCTTCAATTTGCTTTCACATGGTTTGTGATTTTTCTTGGAATGCAATCTTCCAACAGTCGAGCTTGCATTTTCCTTCTTTCGTAAAATATAATTGGGGAAAAAAGGGGTAGGGAGTCTTGAATGGGCCGCAGATAATGGTGATTCTACGGTAGTTGGGGAAAATGCCTTTTCATTATCATACATACACACATATATACGTCAACAGTAAATTATTCAACGATGTATTTGTGTTCTTAATGTACCCGTATAAGTAGCAGAGTCAAGGGCAGTTCCGAGATAAAATCTCAGATGTGACCAGTCCAGAAAATACCAGATTAAGTGTTCTGAAATTGGGGTGGGGAGGGCGATTTCAAAGTAGTATTTATATACTATTAATTTAGTGCTTCTCTATCAAAATGATACATTTAAAAAAATTACAACTTTTCCCACGGATGGCAAGCACAAACATCAATGTTGTGAAATAAAAATGGTTAAGAAAATGTAATTTCTGTCAAGCCTGTGTCCAGTAGTTGGTAAGGTAAAGCAACAATCTTGTAATCGAAAGATAACAAGATCAAATCTTGCTTTTTTGGTTGTGCAACCTTACTACCTTTTTGTGGAATATAGTAATAGTTATCTTAGTTTACTATTTTATGATGCAGCCACGAGTTTTACAAAGTAATTTAACACCAAACGTAATACAGTGCAATATTGTAGTTGTTTTAAAGTACGTTACCCCGTGTTCGGAATCAGTATTCAGTAATAGATCGTTATAAATGGCTCCACTATGCTTTAAATTTAAAAAAAAAAATTAATTTATAATTTTTTAAAAATTATGTGTGTTGGAAAACCTGACAATCAGGTGACAGGTGTATACGTCTGTATCCCTCAGAGGGTTAAAATCAGTAAAAGTATTATTATAATAAACACTTTAATATTTAAAACTTTGGCAAAATACGAGTTATTTATTAAAATTTTAATTTGAAAACATACTCCCGGAAAGATTACTCCTTGTGTGTGAAAAAGAAAAACTTATAAGTTCCGAAAAATCATTAAATTGCGAATCCTCAAAATTTGGCACATCATAAATCCTCACAACAAAGGAAATGTCACATCTTCCCGAAAAACAGCATCAAATATTTTTAATATGTTATATTATTCAAAATGTTATTGAGAATAACTATTATATGTGGTTCACAACAATTATATATTTTTCTTTACATCTATATTTTTTCTTAAACTGGTGATAAATAAATATTCTCTGGTGATATAAAATACTCTCCACTAAAAAAAAAAAGAACATTAGGAAGTGTTATTTTTTTTGTCTTGGTTGTCTTTTTGTGGGGGTAATTTGAGAGCTAGGGCAC
Organism: Oedothorax gibbosus; assembly: GCA_019343175.1. NCBI lineage: Eukaryota > Metazoa > Arthropoda > Arachnida > Araneae > Linyphiidae > Oedothorax > Oedothorax gibbosus. Next base: position 9,365,698 of record CM033282.1, on the reverse strand, counting down.
CTTTGCTTTTGAAGCATTTGATACCAGCAATAAATTAATGGAGTGATAAGCCGATAGGAGCCACCCTCAGCACCAAGCCAAAGAGTCAATTGCTTCTTTATGCGGCATTCACTACCATACTTCTCTCGTTTCCAAGTCTACTACAAGAGTTCCTTGTCGGAGTCCACTACACATGTTCCCTGTTTGAGAGCAACACAATAGGTACTACCATCAACACTGAGTCGAAAAGTCCATTGCTTCCTTATGTGGCACAGTAGAGGGCATCACTACAACAACAACTGCACTCTCTCCTTCAGATATACTAGGCAAGTATCCTCGTTCCGGATACAACACATGTTTCTTCTTCGAAAGTAACACTATAGAGAGCGGCACTACTACTATGCTGTCTCTGTTGATCTACTATTCAGGTTCCCTCGTTAGAAAGCGATGCGATCTGGGGCAGTACTACCAATAGTAAGCAGATTATTCTAATTTTTTAAAGACCGAGGACAACCAGAGGATCCCAGCATTGGCTTGTCACCCCCAGAGGTACTGATTTGGTATGAGAACTTGGAGGGCTTTGTGACCATGACTGACTTTAATCTGCACTAGTCACCATTAGCGTCCACGGTGGTCTTCGTCCGGCAGAGCTCGATCTCGCAATCTATGGGATGTCAGTCCAACACTGTACCACCCAGGGTATTCCGGCAAGTGTTTATTTCTAATTTAGCATGCCAGGAATGAATTAAACCAATGAGTAATGCAGATTTTGAACTTTTATCTTATATCATACAACTAAGAAATTATTTTGTTTAATGTCATTTTTAAAATATTAAGGACATTATAAAACTAATTTTAATGAAAAAGTTATTATAAAAAAAAGAAAAAAACTTAACATACTTTTTTTCTAACATATGCATTGGACGTTTTGAGCAATTTTTCTACTTCGCCAGCTAAATCTCTGCTCATTTCAGGTGAGCATATGACTCCCAAAGTACATAGAGCTAAACCAATAACAAATTGTGTTTGGCTATTCAGGTCACTGAAAAATTAAATAGCAATTAAAATTGTTTAAATAAAATCAAAGGATGCAGTTGAGGGTTTAATTAATTTATAAAACAGTATAAACATACTTTTTTAAGGAATTTGTTATAAGCAGGTGAACATCTTGTCGCTCATCCAACAATAGCATGGAACCTAGATAGCCAATTCTTTTATCTGTGAACCTTGGTGAGGCAATTAGTTTTAGGCATTCCAACTAAAAAAATAAGTAAAATGCAATAAAAAAAGTTAGTACGTATAGTATTTTTAAAAATATTTTTTTTATGTAGGTTTGAGCAGCGTTTCTGTAGAATTAAATAATAATTTTTATCTTTTCAAATTAATGAGAATTTAAAATATCCCGATTGGGAAAAGTTCAAAGAGGATGCAATTAAGCCCATAAATAAATATAACACGCTGCTTAAAACCATTCTAAGAAACTATGGAATTCAACATGAAGCAGAGAAATTTTCAAGGGCTTTTATTAGACTGCACTGTCGATTCTGTAAAAAAAAAAGACAAAGAGGAAGTAGAAAGGATTGGTTGGTTATATAAAGCAGCTAACAAAAAGCTTCAATACAGTATTTTATAAGTACACTGATGATGTGAAAAGTATCTACCCAATATGTTGTCACACATTTTGATCAAAATGCAGAATATCTCAGCTTTCCTTGGACCATTTCAAAGTATTTAGCATTGATAAAGATAAAAAAAAACTGGCAGCTCACTAATAGGTATTTCGATTATTGTTCAAAAAATGAACAAGCAAATTAAATTGTGCGAGTCACATAATCTTCCTACCTATACAACAAATTAGTAGCAGAACTACGAATTTATTTGCAACTGTGCCATTATTGCCCTTACACTGCGAGTTTTACTACTATGGGCTCAGAACGAAGATGTCATACAAAAAGTCAGGTGAGCCTACCAAAGGTCTATTATAGATTGCCAAATTTGATGATCTGCAAACTAGTTTCACAGTTAACAGATACTTAATAGTGATACTACAAAGGTGTTTAAGAAAAAATTTTAAAAAGTAATTTTTAAAAAAATCAATATGATACACGAGGCACCACCCACTTTTATATATATATTATTTATACTTAAAATTGTTGTTATAAATTAGCAAAATTGCATGATTCCAAAAGTCTTTGTGGTTTTAATATATAATCTGGTTTTACCTTTGAGCACTAAAATTTACGTAAAAAGTAGATTCAAATAAAAATACAATTATTATGTATATCTCTGTTAAGTAGAGAGCACAGAAAAATCTCTTTTTAAACATATATAAAGATAAGTTTGATATTTTATAAGAGTTGGTCTTAATTCATACTACAATGTTCAATCCTTAATCATTAGTTTCATTTACGACCTGTAGATGGCTATTTTTGTCTTTGTTATTGTGCATGTGCTCCTTTTGTGATGCTTTATAAACCCCATGCATTAAAAAACTTTGTTCGTTCTTTCAATCTAACCGAATCAGTTGTTGTGCCTTATTCAGTCTGCTAAGCAGTGCCCAAGTCGGAAAATTTTTTGGAGGTTCTACCGAGATTACAACTGCTGTATTCGTCTGCAGAAGTCAGGCAAGTTAACCTTCTACTTTTACAATGAATACAGATCAACTAGTTACACTTCGTGGTTATGAAAAAGCCGCCTTAACTTGAATTGAATGCTTCGTTGCTACCGCAAGTTCTTCGACTAGTGTTGCTAATATTAGCATGCGACTTAGCAGACTCTAAGGCATATTAGCAAAAAGTCCTCGAATATGATTAGGCACTCCCGGACGACCAGTTCGAAATCGATTAACCTAGAAAATAGGCACTTCGAAGCAAAAGCTATATTGCAAGGCCTGTTACAACCGCAAACACTTTCAACAGAGCTAACAGAAACTCAGCTTCTTAACTCAAGCTTTAGAAGTAGTACTGAATCCTAAATGCTGTGTCTAAACATTCCGGTTTTTCACGGAGATTACAAGCAATGGCTTCAATTCAAAGAATTTGTATGTGAGCATCGTTCACCACAACAAATTGCTAAATAACATTAAAAAATTTCAATATTTGCTTGGGTTACTTGGCGAAGATCCTAAAGCCCTAGTTCGGCATATCCCAGTATCGAGTTCTAGTAATAACGAAGCGTGGTCAAAACTGATCAGTCATTATGACAAGAAAAAGCAAATAGTCAATTCACATTTTGCTACGGTTAACGATAGTAATTTACGGTCACTAGCTGACTCCTCTGAGCAAGTCGTCAGAGGGAGGAAATGTGTAGATGAAAACGCTACAAAACCTGATGTGTGGATCATTTATATGCTTTTGAATAAAGTTGATCCTGAAACTAGACGACTGTGGTCGGAAAAAACTGTCGATACAGAATTCCCCACATTCAAATCTTTCATTGATTTCCTAAATGACAGGTGATCTGCTTTAGAAAATGCAAAAAGTGACTCAAGTCAAAAGAAGTAAAAAGCACTTCAAGATTTAGCCCACTTATTCCAAAGTATCCAAAGTACAAAGATCATTATTTGTCCAGATGCTCAAGTTTCAAAAATCTTAATGTAGCTGCAGGCAAAGCATTTGTTAGTAAAAAGAATTTTTGTTTAAATTGTTTGTCAGAAAAACATGTAGTGAGAACACGTCATTCTACATTTACTTGTAAATTTTGTAATCGTAAACATCAATCTCTTTTGCATGACGAGAGCTTAGTTCTAAACAGTGTTGGGCATTAATCAATTAATTTGTCAATTACCTTATTAATTGACTAAAAAAGTAATTGCAATTAAATTAATCGCAATTGAACTTTTAATTGCGCCTTGCAATTAATTTGATTAACGTATGTCAATTGTAACTCACAATTAAAATAATTGCAATTAACTTTTTAGTTGTTTTATGAAACAATTAAAACTAACAACTTTATGTATTAAAACGAAATGAGTAAAGATTTAGGAAAATTAAGCTGTAAGTCTTAGACTTAAGACGAATAAAAAAGTGGTCAAAGGTTGTAAGTATAGCTTATTTTTTTTAAAAATCTTTCTTTCTACATAAAAAAACTGCTAGTAGATAAAGAAATGAATATTTCCTTTCATTATGTGTTTGTTTTTATGTATAACAATGTTGCATTGATAAATATTTCTACAGCGTAGGTATACAAAAAAAACCATTTCAAGTCGTAACATTCATTTTTTCGGCCTGAAAGAGTACATTGCTCTTGCCACTCGCTCTCACGCACATAGACATAAGAAAGTAGATTTGCGGTAAGGGGAAAAAGCGAAGCCACTTTCCAACCAGTTTTGGCGGCCAATATCCCATAAGACAGTTCGCAAACCGAAACCTGTCTAACATGTCCTCGGTAGGCCACCAGATGTGGCAGCATGATATAAAATTCGACTAATGAAAAAATTAATTTATATTAATTAGTTTAATATTTTTGCCAGTTTTGCTAGCATAAGTTGGTTAATTTTAATTTGACGGCACCTCTGTCTTTAAGGGATTTGGCGCTTTTGTAGGGAGCGATAAATTTTTTTTTTTGGTGATACAGCATTTTCCGGCGAAATGCGTTGTGGTGTCTCTGTTGTGGCTAGGTGGCGTTGGTTATACTTGCGTGGAATTGTGGGTAGCCGACCCGGTAGCACAACGGTTAAGGAGCTAGCCTTTGGAGCTTAAGGGTTCGAATCCCGGTAAGGCATGGGTGTTTGCGTCCATCAATAAATGTTGTTATTTGTCTATGTGTTTGTGTGTCTCTTATGCCTGTGTCATTTCTGGGGTTGAGTACAATAGACTTGAGGTCACAGTGCTTGGCGAACTTGCCCCCCACCAAGAAAGTCATACGTCATATACTTGCGTGGAATTGTGGGTAGGTGGCTCAGATGTTATGTGCATAGGAATTATTTTGTTCTAAATTAATTTTTTTCCAATCGTCGACGCTGGTAATACTTGCGTGGAATACTTGCTAAACGCGTGCGTACTGGATTGCCACTCACTAGTGTAGCTCTAGTGCGACAATAATTCAAACTAAACTGGATTGCCACTCGTGTAGCTCTAGTGCGACGATTATTCAAACTAAACAAAATTGCCCGGGAGCCCCAAACGCGTTCGTACTGGATTGCCATTCGTGTAGCTAGTGCGACGATAATTCAAACTAAACTAAACTGGATTGCCACTCGTGTAGCTCTAGTGCGACGATAATTCAAACTAAACTAAATTGCCCGGAGCCCCAAACGTGTGCGTACTGGATTGCCACTCACTCGTGTAGTTCTAGTGCGACGATAATTCAAACTAAACTGAATTGCCACTCGTGTAGCTCTAGTGCAACGAAAATTCAAACGAAACGAAACTGGATTGCTACTACTAGCCCATTGTGCAGTGTAAAGTTTGGTTTGTGTTGCCAAAAGCAAACTAAAACCCTGAGTGTTTTTTTTAACGTAAGTAGGGTTACTGCATCGACGTAAAGGAATCTGGCAATGGGGAAACACGCGAGTTTCGCCAAGTTGTCAAGTTTCTGGAAACGGGCCAAGCAGTATCGTAGAATTAAAATTTACACATAAGTTTAGCACTCGACATGTTTTGAAAATTTCTTGTATATGTAGCTGCTTCGGTAAAATACAGTCTATCAAAAGGATCCTCAAGGTGGAGATGAGTTACCTCGGCTTATATACTACTATTTCCGATGTTATTCAGGATACTGGTAGGAACGCAGAGGTAAATCTGCGCTCTCTAGCGAGTGGATGATTGATTGAGGTTGCATGCGTGTGGTAACCGCCACACCACTCCCCTCCTAGAAACGAGGTTAGTAACCGCGCACAGGTTGCTTCGCTGTGCGTTGTGCTGTGGTTGAGTTGTGTGCCAGCGTTGGCCGTTGAGTTGCGGGGAGCGTTGCGTTGCGTGCAGCGTTGAGAGCATTAGCAGCGAGTAAGCTAACCGTGGTTGAGCGCATCGTAACAGGAGCATCGTTGGAGTGGGTGTGTTGAGCAAGAACTACTATTTCGGTCGTCCTAATCAGTGTGGAAGGTGCCGTATGGGAGGATTAGAGTTGTACATACTAAGATTGATTTTGGCAACGCTGGTTCTCCCCGGCAGGTTAGCTATAAGATGATAGCGTGTCAATGTTGTGTGTGATGAGGATAGAATGCATTACGTTTGACAACTGTGACTTGGTTTAGGTTTAATTTAGTTTGAATTATCGTCGCACTAGAGCTACACGGGGGCTATTGGCGACGGGCGTCATATTTTAGAACCACAATCAAGTGACGGACTTGGTTTATGATTATGAGTTATCTTTCTTTTGACTTTACTGTTAGTTACGGTAATATTGCTAAGTTATTATTTGCTTGAAATTATGAAATAATAAATGAGGACTTTCTTTGAACAAACTGGTTGTGACTTTATTCTACACTGCGGGCCGACTGATGCAACAGTTTGGTTATGGGCCAAACCCAACGTGTAAGAAGCATTTCGTCTGGGGCCGTAACTAAGAAATAAGTTCTAAGGTAAGAAAAGAAGCAGTCATGGCCAAACTGGAAACCAGCTACAGGATTGGTTTTCCTAAGCTCAATGCCTTCAACTACAATAGTTGGAAGAATAACATGAAGGTGCTCTTAATTGACCGTGGATCGTGGGAGTTCATCTCGGGACTGACGACACCTTATCCAGAGGATGCAGACGAACGTGACAAACGAGCGTACAGTTGGAAAAAAGCTCGTACCTATACAACCATCTTCCAAGGTGTAGAACCCCAGTTCCAGACTCTGATTAGCAGCAAGGAGGACGGAAAAACCGCTTGGGAAGCGTTAAAGACCAACTTTGAACCTACTTCGAGAGCCAGGCTGGCGGGTCTTATTGACGAGTTCTACGACACAAAGTTTCAACCGGACGGTGAGCAGATAGGCTTATTTTGCAAGAGAGTCTTCCAAAAAAGGGACATGATTAAAGATGCAGGTTTTGATCTACCGGATGAGCTGGTTAGTTTTCAACTGATAAGAAAACTTCCACAAGATTATGACCATGTCGTGTAAGTCCTCTATCCTTTGTCCGACAAAGATTTTACGTCAACTAAAATTGAAGAAGAGCTGATAACCGAGTCGGGTAGAATCCAACAAAAGCTGAAAGATCTTGGTCAAGACATAGTTGCTGATGCCTACTCGTCATCCAACAGGAAACCATCGAATCAAGTCTATTCAAGAGGAAAAAACCTACCAAGCAGACACAGTGGTCGTGTACTGGGCACCAACAGGGCAGAAGTAAACAGAAGAAAAGGACCACCAGCAGGATCCAGCAAAGTGCTGATTCCCCCAAACAAGCCCGCGTCGTACTACAGTGAAGCAACCGACTGGAACGCACAGCCAACTTCACTGAATGAACGGCCGAGCAACCCAACCACCGAAGAAGCTCTGTCCACAGCATTACGAAGAGAAGGCTGGGGTGAGTGGCTCATTGACTCAGCCGCTACAGCACACTTCTGCAACCAGCGGGAGTGGTTCAGCTCGTACAAGACCCTCACAGCAAAGCAAGTGCTGGTTGGAGATAAGGACAGCGTATCTGAAGTAACAGGGGTAGGAACTATTAACTTTAATATTAAAGAGGGATCTAAATTTGTACATGGTAGAGTTGCTAAATGTTTATTTTGCCCCCAACATGAGGCGAAATTTAATGAGTGGGTCTAAAATGGATATTGCAGGAGTTACGATTAAATGGGGAAACAATAAAATGATTATCTTTAGATCTGATGGTACATATTTCTATACTGTAAATAGAGTAGATAAATTGTATATAGTGTCGGGATATGCAGAGGTTAAAAATGGTAATTTTGATGAGAGTATTTAATACTAACTTAAATCTTGAATTGGTGCATAAACGTTTCTGTCATATTAATATGCCTTTAATAAGTCTCGGTTTGGGAGTCTCGGAAGGTCAAATTTGCCATTTGGATCCAAGCATATCGCTAATTTGCACGCCGGACCAACACTTCTGGCACACATCCTAAAACAAACATACTGGATTGTGGGTGCAAAAAGACTAATACGTAAATTAATCAATAAATGCATAGTTGGCAGGTACCATTCCAAACCAGTCCAGCTGCAGATGAGAGATCTGCCTAAAGCTAGAGTCGAGATTGGCAGAGCCTTCACCAATTGTGGCTGTGACTTTACTAGAGCTATCAGAGTAAAAGTTCATAAAGGCAGTCGGCATAAAAACAACCAAGTCCTACACCTCTTTATTGATTTGCCTTGCAGCAAAAGCGTAACATCTAGAGTTAGTTGGAGATCCAACTGCTGACTCTTTCATTTCTGCCCTTACTTAAAAGGGTTATTGAACGACGTGGTTGCCCTTCTCACATTTATTGTGACAATGGAACAAACTTTATAGGGGTACGCCGTAAAATTGACGAAATGCAGAAATTTGAAGAACAAATCAAACAAGACTAAAAAATGATTCATTTTTTCAATTATCATTAAATAATGTGGCATTTCATTCCCCCTTCGTCTCCCCACTGTATTGGTATTAAGGAAGCAGGTGTGAAGTCTGTAAAATGTCATATCAAAAGAGCTATTGGCAACAATAAATTGACTTATGGGAAGTTGAGCATAAGGTCATGCCAAATTGAGGCAATTCTCAACTCACGACCTCTAGTCCTTTCAGATGACCTGGATTCATTAAGTGCACTAACTCTCTCTCATTTTCTGATAAGTCAAAACTTAAGCTTCCTACCAGATGATGCCTTTGATGCAGAAGTTGCCCCTCATACAAGATGGAAATTGCTGCAAACTATCCGCAGGAGCTTCTGGAAAAGGTGGCGAGGAGAATACTTGCACTTGCATTAGCAAAGAACCAAGTGAAGAGGTGCCAAAGAGAAAACCTGAAAGGCGGTGACTTAGTATTGTTGAAGGAGCCTAACCAACCCCCAGCAACCTGGCCCCTAGATCTAGTTCAGGAGGTTCATCCTGGCCAAGATCAACTAGTGTGAGTAGTCACTGTGAAAACTAGCAATGGACTTTTCAAAAGAAACATTTATACATTAAATGTGTTAAATTAATTGGGTAGGAGTTATGTTCAATCCTTAATCTTTAGTTTCGATCTGTAGATGGCTATTTCTGTCTTTATTATTGCGTATGTGCGCCTTTTGTGATATGCTTTATAAACCCCATGCTTTCACTAAACTTTTGTTCATCACAAAATTTAACTTAATATGACAAGTGAAATATTTTGGGTTGCATATAAAAAGCTATGAATATTATAAATTTTATCCTGTATTACTGTTGTCTAATAAAGATATTAATCAGTAGAGACACATATAAACAGACATTTTATTTATACAGACACTTAATTATTTAGATTATATCAGATATGACTATATTTCGGACTATGAAAGTTGAATTGGAATTTTGGCCTGCTGATCATTTTATCCACTCGATTCTGGATTACATTACCGTTTAAAAACTTTTTTAAAAAACCTACAAAACGAAAATCTCAAAATAGTACGGATTTGGGGTATTTCCAAATGATACAAGTCCAGATTTCAGATGTTGTGATGTGTCCAGATTTCAGATTCAGATGTTGTGGAATTTGGATTTTTTTTCTTTGTACTTTCAAGCAGCAGCACCGAGAAATAATTTGCAAATTGTGGCGACACCCTCTGAACACTTATAAACTAAAAATTTCAAAGTTAAAATCAATTTTAATATAAAGACGATTCTTAATGTGAATTTTTGGACGATGGAATCAAATCAGAAAGTCTTTGATGAACTGAAAACTAATTATCTTGACTCAATAGCGGCAGATTAACCAGAAGCAAGGATCTTTTTGCTTAGGGTCAGTTTATGATCACAGCTCTAGAAATATATGTATTCAACCATCTTTTTGTATTAAGAAACTATTATAATTTTCAAAAACTAGTGCAAAGTAGCAATTTGTTTTTGGTTTCAAATAGTTTTAGAACCAGTTTAGTATTCTTGCAAGAGTGGCGTTTATCACTCGTGTCAAACAAGGTTAAAAACTTTTCAGCTACCCCAAGAAAATTAAGTTACTTACCTGCCCAAAGTGAGCTTGATATCCAAGCATATGAATGTACAGCAACTTTGCCACATTTCGACATCTCCATGTATTATCTTCTTCTCGAAACAAAGAGCGAATATAAGCACACTCTTTTTGTACAACAGCTCGCTCATCGGCAGCTGTTCGAGCAGCCCTTATCTGCCGAATTAGGTCACGCAACCTCATTGGAGTCGGCATGTTAGCATATGCATTTAACCTGAAATATATATTAATTACACCAAGTAATAAAACAATTTTTTTACTGTTTTCAAATCAGTATATTTCCCGGTTCTTCAACCCACCGTCAAAATTTCTAATAAAAAAATTCTTTAGTTCAAATTATTTTGAGTTTACTTGTAATGCAATATCTACCTATTTATTACAAATTTTTTTTCTACTCATCATATTTGATCATTTGTTCCTTAGAAATATTTTTAAAAGAGCAACAAATCTTTCTACAAGTGGTCCAAAAATAGCTTTGCTATACATCAGGGTCGAAAAAGGGTTAATGAAGTAACTAATTAATTTTCAAAATGAACTAGTTAGCTTTTCATAGAAGTTATTTTTTTTTATTATTGAATTCACCCTTTTATTTCATGCTTTGTACTACTCTGCACTTGTCAAGGACTAGCCATATTTGCATTTGGGTAGCACCAGTGCATTGTAAATTAAACTACCTATAATTAACCTTATTCACTTTAAGTTTTTATTTGGGTTAACTACTGTGCTGTAGGGAGTAGTTTAATAACGGATCTATTTCAAAAGGGTTAAACAGGTTTTTATACATTATTTACATTATATAATTATTGTTTATATTTATTGGTACTTTTAATTGAGCTCCACAAACATAGTTTTTTATGCTGACAAAATTTTTGAACATTGCATTTACGTTATTTGGAATCGGCAATATTAAAAAAAATCAAAAGATATGCTGATTAAGTTAGATTTTAACCTAATTCTAATCTTGGTTCTATAAATAAACAGGGGTTAATCCTAGTCGCTAGCTGGCGACTTGGCTTAAGTTATAACTCCTGGCAACCCTGCCAAATTCAGTTTTACAACAACCTTTGGTAAAAAAAAAATTGATGAATCAATTTTTGCAAACTTTTTGTTGATTATTAACTAAAAAAACAGAATCAAGTTCGGGAAACATGCTTGTTATTGGTTAAATCCTAGATTCGGTATACAGCAACTTTTTTGGACAAGGCGACAAAAAAGATTAAAAAAGTGATAATTCCTTCTGACAACCATGTGCTAATATCCTACGATGCTTATGGTAACCCTAAAACCAGACAGGGGCATTAGGATGAGTCACATTTGCAGTCTCGCGTCTCGTGTTTTGCAGGTGCCGTCCGTGGTCCGTTTATGTTTTTAGTTTGATTTAATCATGTAGCTCCTAAATTTTTTTTGGCATTTTCAAAATTATCTTTACGAAATGCAAAACGGATCCTATATTTAATTAAAACCATTTAATAACAGAAAGAGGTGACCGATTCGAATCTATTGGATAAGCAGTGTCGTGTTTGCTGCGTACGGGACGGGACATTTTGCTGCATGAATAGGTCTTTATTCTTAATTGAAGAACTGAGCGGAAGAACGTGCTAAGTGACATTTTTGAAAAAATTGAGATTTTTGTGTCAATGATCATGTTATTTATTACCTGCTTTAAACATAAAAACCTTTCAATTTTTTAGAAAATATCCGATTTCGTATATTTTTCGCATACGAAGTTGGTAGGTGTACGCATTTTCGTCACTTTTTCAATGGAAGAACGTGCTAAGGATCCTTAGCATTTTCTTCCACCAAAATTGCCCGATTCTGGAACGATCGTTTAGTGGAAGAACGTGCCAAGTGACACGTTTGCGGAAAATTTTCAGACTTTCGCCTGCATTAATAGCAAAACAAATAGTTCTTTTGTAGTTTTAATCAAAAAGAATTCAACAAAATGTAATTATTATTTCCTAATTAACTTTAATTATTAAATATAATCAATGAAATAAAATTTACATTGTGTAAAACTGGGTTTTGAGTGCATTTAGCAAAATCGGAAAAAAATGCATTTTGATTTTAAATTTAAACAGAGTTAAAGGTTTTAACATTTTATAAAATATCGTCTGATTTTTATTGTAATAAACATAGATAATTTAGCAGCGAACAGATGGTATGATTTAAACAAAGTAGTTGCACCTGCTCTATGGAAATCGCAGTTCGCGCTAAAACAACATTGCACCCAACATTCAAAGCATCTGGTTTGTTTAAAAAAATGAATTATGGGTACAAAAATCGTTTTAAAGCCATTTTACGTTTCATCTCTAAAGCTATCAAACGCATTTTGTGCAATGTCCTAATTTCCTAAAATTATTAAAATGGAATTAAGAAGCAAGCGGAAAGCTGAATTTTTGCTTGAAAGTGTGAATAGCAGCTTATACGGTAAGTACAAATTTAATCAAGATATTGCTTTGTTATGTAAAACTAAAATATTTTTATAATAATTGATGTAAAAATAAAGTAACAAAGTATAAAACGTTATAAGTTCTTAATATTTATTAAAATATCGATGACTTTAAAAAAGTACTATGCATCACGATTGTAAAAACAAATTGTTTAAACGATCATGTTCTACTGTTGTAGAAATGCTGTAAATTAAAGTAGCTTTCTTAAAATTGATTAAACTCTTAACTGAAAATGAGAAAGAAAAACTTAAATAACCTTAGGATCTATATCTTGCCATACAACTTATTTTTACTATTTTTTTTAATATCAAAGTTTGTTTTTAAATTCGCTTATTTTTATCTAAAAACTATTTAAAAATTTATTTTGCGAAAACTTACATCTTGCATTATTATCTTTTTTTATAAGTCTTAAATTTAATATTTATTTTATTCACATGCGTTTGTGTTTTCTTTTACTATCTTTTTGTATACTTTTTATTAAGTTGATTTTTTTTATTCTTCAAAGTATTTAGTTTATAATTTCAGTGATAATGGTATTTTTAAAAAAATATTTTCAATTAAAAACTTACTCATCTGACATTAAGCAAGAAGTTCTAAAATAACTTATATAACCTACTTTCTTTTAACTTAAATACTCAAAGAAATCCTTATAGTAGGGACAGACAGACGAACAAAAAGTATAAGATAGGTGACTGATATCTTTAAAAAAACTAGGGATGTGTAACACTATATATCAATATGCTCATTTAAAAGTTATATATACCTTATAAAGTATTTTCAATAACTTTCAAACCTAAAAAGTTTTATGGCAGCTACTTCTTGCACATGCACAATATTGTAGAAAACTTTATTTTGACGTCCGACTAGTACAGGGAACATGTGTATCAAATCTGAAGTCTATCTATTTTTGTTGTTCAGCAATACCTTTCAAACCAAAAAAAAGTTTATAGCAGCTTCTACTTGCGCATGCACAATTTTCTCGAAAACCTTATTATGAAGTCCAACAGGAACTAGGAACCAGTGTACTAAATTTGAAGTCTGTAGCTCTATTATTTCAAACTGTAAAGTAGTTTCAGATAGACGGACGGATCAATGTAAAAAAAAACCAATTTTTTAGAATGAGCACCCTCCAAAACATGTAGACAAATCTTACAATCTCTTATCGTTACAAAATCTTCATTTTGGATTATTGACCCCCATCGCAATAGTTTTATTACCTTATATTTTATATTAGGTAATTGAAAGTAATAACTTTAAAAATTGGACGGGTACAAAGGAAGTTTGGGGGGGGGGGGGGGTAGTAGGACGTACGGACAGAAACAAAATAACAGACGTACAGGCAGGTGGCCAAACACTTTTTACATTGTAGTCATCTAATTTTTTACTTTCGAACCAGAAAAAGAATTTTCAAAATCAGGCACTTTGGATCGGAAATTGAAAAGGATACGGACAGACGAAAAAAATGATGGACGGACAGGCAAACGATTAAAAATTATAAAAGAGATCTGTGAAGTCTTATCTTCCAAACAGAAAATGAATTTTGAAAATCGGAAGGTTAGTACAGAAATTATGAAATGGGTATGGACCAAAATTACCTTAAAAATATCACTTAGCACGTTCGTCCACTAAACGACTGCCAAAATCTGAAGCACTTCGGAGGAAGAACGTGCCAAGTGCATGAGGTGTCAAGCGCGTTTTGTAAATTTCGTGTTGTTACGTAAATTACGGTTAAGCCAAAAGCCACCAAGCATTTTGAAGAACCAAACTAAAATATCATGCAAAAAAACTGATTTTGTGAATGACAGAAAAGTTGCAAACCAAAAACTTTGAAGCTCATTATCTCGTTTTCACCTTTTTGTCACTTAGAACGTTCTTCCACCAAGCTCTTCAATTTTATTGTCAATTTTATGCTTTTTTTATTTTACGTCGGATATTTACATGCCATTTGTTGCGTATCGGACTTTATATTCGTTTCAATATTCGATTTTTTTTCCAAAAATAATTTTACAGTTGTATATTTGCATGTTTTAATATCGTATTGGCTGTTTTTTACATGCTATTAATATTGGTTGATGGTCAGCATCACATTTTATGTTACTGTCATTCTACGGATTTCGAAAATGACTGCCATCTTTTCCCAATGAAGTCAAACTGAGTCACGTGATCCACCGTACTTTGAGTTCGCAATTTCAGAGTGGCATCTCGTCCAATCCCGTTAGTATTTCTGTCTATGACCTCACATGACCGACCGTCGTTTGATTTTGCAATGGGGTCTCAGGAAAACCTGGTCATCATGTTTTGTCGCTAACTGCTTGGCGACAAAGTGTCGCTGTATACAGAAACTAGGAGATTACCTTGTAATTTTTATTTTTTCACGAATCACGATGACGAAGAATTGCTTATTTACGTGGATATAAATAACAATATATTTAAATCTTAATTGTTATTAATTAAAAGTAAAGATTTTTATGGATCTAGCCTATATTTTATATTTAACGGTTTTAAATAAAAAAAAAATCCGGCACTTGCTGTATTTTGATCCACGTATTTTTTTAGTGTGGTAAGATTTACCAGATATTTTCTAGTATGTAATTTCATCACACATTTTATTTTTCAAAAATCTTTTTTTGATAATTTGTAAATGGTTCTACATTTATTTTAATAACCAACATTTTGTTTGCAATTGATAATCCAGAGTCATTACTTAATCCTGAACATTAGTACTTATTATCAAAACATGCAATGCATTAACAAGGTAAAAATCTGAACACCAGGCAAAACTAATTATCAACCTACTTGACAAGGTAAAAAATTAACATAATTCTGAACTAGACACCCTTTTCCTAAAATTTATATTATATAGGTTTTTTATTTAAGCGGTTCAGGTATATTATTCAAAACAAACAAGTATTTTACCCCGCCCAAACTCTTAAAAATAAGAAACAGAAACTTAAAACGTTACACATAAGTTACGCTTTTATAGAATAAAATTCTTAAATATTAAAGATATGCAATAACTGTTAAAAGACTTTATCTGAATTATGATATCGTAAATGCTATATTTATTTTAAAAAAGTGTTTTTAAAGTTTTCAAGGAATGGAAAGACACTTATTTCTAAAGTAGAATTGCATATATCAAAGGCTCGGCATATACATGCCGAAACGTAAGTAAAGGAAAATGATAAATGGTTGACGTGAAGAACGCAAAGAAAACGAAGCTTTATAATTTTAAAAAGAATATTTTATCGCAAATTTCGGAATATTAAATAAATAATATAGTATAAAAAATAAATATTTTACCTTGATATAGCAGATTGAATGTCCATGACGATTACAGTTGCCAGTAAAAATATGAAAACATTCTCGTGCAGTCGTAACTCGTCTCGTATGTTAGTTTCGGCCAAAGATCTACAAATTGCATGGACTACTAATTGGGCCACGTTTTGAGCTAGTCATCCAGCAAAATATACATACATATACTTAATTTAAGTTTCAGAAAATTGCATATTTTGAAATTAGTTTTTAAAATGATGAAAATATCTTAAATTACTTTTTTTTCAAATATTTTAGTTTTTATTTTATTTTTCACTCGAGTAGCGCGCAAGGGTCGTGTCATCAACAGCGTTCAGAAGTGAAAATATTGCCTTGTTTGGGGACATTGGACTGACCACGTGGCATATAATTATATACTGGCTGTGCTTACTATGTCGCAACACCAATCACCGACAAAAACAATGAGATCGCTCAAAAGCAGAAATGAAAGCTGGAGTTTAAAGTCAAAAATAACAAATGCATATATATTTTTTGCGAAATAAATCTTTAAAAAAAAATCATGGAAAATCAGGAATTTTTTTCATGTGATCAACACGTGATCAAAAACACGTCGATTTGGTGGCTGACGTCCTAGTAAGTATAAACAAACCAGCGTGTTGTTTTTTGTTTTCTTATTAAACTTGATTTAATCTAATTTACTATTAAAATAATCAATATCGAGATAATGCAAAGAGGTTTTATAGAAACGGATAGTTCAAATTTGCCTAAAATAGATTCCAATATGGTGTTTCAAAGTTTGTTTATAGTTACTATTGACATCACAGATACCATGTGACAGCCAGAAAGCGTTTTCGAGCGTAATTTTTCGTCCAAATTTTAATGGTGCCATCTGGTGGCTTAAGGCCATATCACACGAGCGGTTTTTCCCCATCCCAACCGCTGTTCCAACCATCATTGGCGGAAATTGCCCTGTGCTATGATGTAGGCGTTGAAGAAATTTTCTCCATCTGTCGATTTCTCGCGACGGAGTTAGCCAACTTGGCCCCAACCAATCAGGTGAATCGGTGACTGTCGCTACACCGACGTCACGGTTCTGGTTCCACCCCCTGCTCGCTATCGCTCACCAACTTCTTTTTTTTTTTATAAAATAAAAGGGAAATTTTTTATTCCACTTTAAGCAGAATTAAGCTAATAAAATATTTTTTTATAAAATGTTGGTTTATTGAAAATGTTTATTAGAGTAATTATTATGTTAAATGTTTATTTGAAATAGTTTTGTCATAAATTATTTTTTTCTAATCTATAATGACGTCCTAGTTTGAGTTGTGAGTGCGTATTTAGGTGTCGGCTCGTCACTTGACTGTGGTTCGAAATGACGACGGAAATATTTTTTTTATCTATAATGACATCCTAAATTAGGCGCGTTTACATGAGCCATCGAATCCATGGAATGCCAAATCCTCCATTAGGGGAAAAAGTGGTCGAGCAGGATTTCTAACCCAAACTCCGCAATCAACCCCCCTTCGTAAAATAAGGCGTTTGCATGGGAACCGGCAGTTGATGACGTAGAAGCGCGGGACATCTGACGTTTCTTGACGTTTCTGATACTTGAGTAATGTATTAATTGTGACTCGTATATTTAGCTAGCAATACTTTTCTATAAAACCTTCATTTCATAATGATTAGCAATATTTTGATGAGCTATATAAAAATTAAGCTTAATTTATATAAAAACAAATTGAACAAAAGTTATATAAATTAAGAGCTTGAGTTATATAACAATTAAAATTTAAAAATATATTTAGGATGGTTACATGCTAAGGTGTTTATGTCAAATGTTTTTTCCGAATCCACAGACAAGAAGTCGAAGTAGAAGTATAAGTGGCGGAAACCATGGAATGAAACGCAAACCCTCCTTGATTAGAGGGTTTGCGAAACCCCCAATGAACCCCGCAATTACCGGTTCTGCCGGGGCGAAAAATCCCCAAGAGGGAAAAATTGCGGAGTTTGCTATTCATTCCATGGATTTGATGGCTCATGTAAACGCGCTTATTGAGTTGTGAGTGCGTATTTAGGTGGCGGCTCGTCACTTGACTGGTTCGAAATTATGACGGCCGTTGCCAATAGCCCTCATGTGCGAAGATGATTAAAACCTAACCTATCATCCAAAATATTTAAACTAAAAAAAATCTGTAAACCTTCTATCTTGCTATAATATATTTTAAGGCAAAATCATTTTTACAATAAAAAAAATCTGTAAACCTTTTCTATATATCACAAAAAAAAAAAAACCTTGTTCATTTTAATGAAGATATAAAAGCAACTTTTGTAAAAAGAACAACTTAAAGAAATGTTCTTTTTAAAAGAACAGAGCAGAGAGCAACTGTTGTTTAAAAAGAACATAACAAAATCACGCATTTCTGATCTTTTCAGCCTGGGAGTGATACAAAAAGGAATCACGATTTCGATTTCGTCAAACTTATTATAATATTTAATTAAAAAACTAATTGGAAATTTGAAAAACAAAAAAGCATGCATCGAGGCATAAAGGAGACACACCTTTAAAAAAATTTGGGACTTCTAACACTAATATTTCATCATGTTATGGCTGCTAACACTTTAAAAGACCTTACTTTTTTTAATATGGAGATATATTTTTTATTTGTCGAATTTATCTCATGGTGCCATATCACACGAGCGGATTTTCCCCAACCCAACCGCTGTTCCAACCATGATTGGCAGAAATTGCCCGTGTGCTATGATGTAGGCGTTGGAGAAATTTTCTCCAACTCTTTGTCGATTCCCCGCAACGGAGTTGGCCAACTTGGCCCCAACAACCAATCAGGTGAATCGGTGACTTTCGCTACACCGACGTCACGGTTCTGGTGTAGTTGAAGCCAAATCTTCAAGTCATATTGCACCAAATCATAGATTTAGAAAGATTAGCAGATATGCCCCTAGGGGAAAAGGTGAAGCCACTTTTCCACCAGTATCCCATAAGGCAGTTCGCAAGCCAAAACATCCCGCTGGCCCATGGCGTAGCCATTAGCCACCAGATAGCACCATGAGATAAATTCGACTAATAAAAAAATATATATTAAATATTATTTAGTTAAAACTTTTTGCCAGTCTTGCTAGCATAAGTTTATCACTGGATATGTTTTGATAATTTCTGGTAGATATGAGGTATTTATTCATAAAAGAAGCATTTTAAAAATGCAATTTTTATTGCATGTAACTCTTCGGTAAAAGTAGTTTTTTGCCGTCCAGCAGTGGCGGATCTAGAACTTCATCAAGGGGGGGGGGGGGGGGGGCTAACAGTCTGGCCGTTTTTTAAACACTTATTTTACAACAATTTGTGAATCAATTAGTAATTTCTGAAACAATTTGCCAATCTATTATTAATTATCCAATCCTAGTTTATGTAAATTAATTAGTAGTACATAATTAGTATATATTTTTTAAATTGGTGATTTTTTATTGTAATTTTATTTGTTAACATCAACTATGCATATTTCGTGCTTCAATATTATTTAATTGTAATTAATTAAATAAAAAACTAATTGATCTTTTATACATTTTTCAATAGTAATAATACGAATATCTATAGGATCGTACAAAGCAATTTTTTTTTTATTACTTCATGAAATTATGGAAAAGTAGCTTTGACACGCAATTTAATTGTAAAATTAACTTTTGCCGTTTTCTATTTATAATTATAAAATTAAAGTTTTTTTTATTAATTTTAATTCGTTTGAAGTACAAGTACATATTGTTAAAAAAAATAGGTAATTTAACTCTTTAAAATTATACATTTAATTAGATAAGTAACTTATATAATGATAATAAATTAAATACAAAATAGTAATTTCCTACCTTATTTCCAAAGAAAAATAAAACTTATTTTGAAAGGTACATATAACCTACTGTATACTTATTACGAAGTTATTCGTAAATGATAAGCATGAGAAAAGCAAAAAGAAAAAAAAATGTGGATAAATTAGCTTGCTCTCTTGAACAATAGATCTATATTAATAAAAAAAATAGAAAGAATTTTCTTGAGATCACGGGAGACCGACTTCGCTACCACCGTAGGGTCTCTGGCAGTTGCACTGACTACTAAAAGAAAGAGACACACACGACACAAACAAACAGATGCACAACAATAAGGCTCAACATCCAATAAGACCAATTTGCAGTCCCCTTTTCGGGCCTCTATACTTTCGTTGAAAATCACTTTCGTCCCTTTCAAAAAAAAAAGAAAAAGAAAGATTCTCTCTTGTTTAGTGTTATCAAATTCACGATAACGGATTCCCCCCACACAGAACAGAAAATCCTAAATAGTGTCCTTCATGTCTCGACGGTCTTTTGTGTCGTCCAGCATCCAAGTTATATAACACATGGGGTGGGAAAATACAAAGAATGCCCTTCTTCAAGACTAACTTCGGGAGCAGAAAAAGATCACTGATAATCGGACCACACAGACCCATTTTTAGAGCCCGGAGCAAAGCTTGCCATGTCCTGTGGTCTGTCAAGAGGGGGAAAAAATGTTAGAATTCCGACTGTCCAGGATCGATTTTTAAATTGCAACTTTCTGCTATAATTTATTATTTTTAATTACGTTTCTGGATGCATTTAAGCAAGTAGGCCTGAGTTTTAGGACTCAATCCCGGAATTTATGCTATTATACGCACTGTAAATTTTTTTTTTTACTGAAATTAACGGGAAAAGTACCGGCAGCAGAGTTGCCGGGACTTTCCCGTTTCGTTAAGTATTTTCCCGTGTATTTACAGAAGTTCCGTTTCTAATTTCTCCGTTGTTAAAATTTTCCATTTTGCATTTTCCCGTGTTTCTACTTAAGTTCCGTTTCTTATTTCTCCGTTATTAAAAATTTATATTTGTCATTTCCCCGTACAGGTAATACAGGTAAGGTAATCGTTTCCGGCTGCCTATTTCTAGCCTCCTTTAGGAGCTTTAACACAGCCAATAACGCCTCGTAATTTAGAACCCTGGTCAAGTCACGAGGTTGACACATGAGCGGGCCCCCAACGGAACTTCGAGTGACATCGTACGCTAACGCCGTCGGGACTTTGGACTCCACTGATTTAACGAGCACGTCTGTACCATTGTACTCGGGTCATCCGTGAATTGAGGATTTTTCTACAATTTCCAGCACAGATCCGATTTATAGGATGACTGGCAGTAGGTGGGATTCGAACCGCCGCACTCCTGAGAAGGTTGAATCTCTAGACTGATGCCCTAACCACTCGGCCACGGACGGGCCTTGGTAATACAGGTGTTTGATGTTCGAGTTTCGTTGTGTGTATTCTTAGTGCATTATCGCCAATTCTACGATAGGGTAATAAAAGTATGGCAGCTCTAAAAACGGGAAAATTCCGTTTTCATCTCTTTG
Source organism: Oedothorax gibbosus (assembly GCA_019343175.1). NCBI lineage: Eukaryota > Metazoa > Arthropoda > Arachnida > Araneae > Linyphiidae > Oedothorax > Oedothorax gibbosus. The sequence continues at coordinate 9,344,516 of CM033282.1, read as the reverse complement.
CTCGTGGTTTACGAACATTTTCCCTTTTTAGAAGGAAAAACCCGTTTTCAGTCGTTACGGGAAAGTTCCGTTAAAATCAGTATTTTTCCCCCTGAAATTCCAGGTTTTTTTTTAACAGTGCGCATCTCAAATTTTCAGCTCATTCTTAATCGATATTTAACAATTTTTCATTATTAATAAATTTTACTTAACTGTTAGCTATTCATTGTTTGATTTTTTTGAGTAGGAGAAATTGGCGTAAAAAGAAGTTTTTGGCAGTTAAAATTTTTTTTGGTTGTAAAATATGCAAAGATACAATATAAAAGAAAACTATATACACTCTTAAAATAAACGAGCGGTTTTAACTCAGTCTGAGTTAATTTCCACTCCTTTCCGGTGCCGAAAATGCACTTCCCCTATAGGAGTAGATTTCACTTTTTTGTTTTAAGAGTGTAGTTATGCTGCAGTTAAGAATGTTTTCCTCGTTACATATTTTGTTCGACAAAAATTTTTCAGGACTAGGGTCTTCTTTTGTCTTACATTTTGATTATACTACGATAAACTTAAGCAGAAAGTTCACGTTTTCAAATTGTGTTGCCAATCATTGTTAATGGGTTAAATATGCAAAATTGTTGAAGCTTGAGCACATAAAAATGTTTGTTATAACTTTGATACATGAATTGAACTTTACATCTGACAAGTTTGGTTTCTTTCCTGCTAATAAATTTGTCAAAAGTAAGAGGATTTGTAGAATAGTTATATGGTACAGATTAATAAGTGAGAGAGGAGAACCGATTTTGTTTTAATTTTTTTTCTTTCATAACAAATGTACTGCATTACTGCGCATAGCATGCTATAGATTTCATTTATTCCTAACGGGTTACATACGAATATAACTTTTATTAAGCCTCTTACCTGTTATATATAAATAAATTATTAACTATTGCTTATTTATGAAAATGCGAGGTTTCGCAAATTGCTAAAAAATAAGGTTTTCAGTGTGATGGCGTAGATGGCGTAGGATAATACAAAAAAAAATTGATTTTTTTTTTTCAATTTTGTCATTCGAAAATCGATTATCTAGTATAAGTTTGGGTTCTCATGGGGGGGGGGGGGGGTGCTGAAAAATAGAACCTCTTTGATTTGACATTTCTTCTTATTTTTTCGATAAAAAAATGTTGCAAAGTTGGGTTTTTTTTTAACGAAAATTGTTACTTAGAGCCAATTCCACACAAGATTTATTTATATATCCTACAAAAAAAATCATTTGTCACAGCTTTTAGTTCAACTTTAAGTGTAGAAATAAGGTATTTTTATGGATTATCTTTCGTTAATTCAATAATTTTATACATCATTTGCTATGATATGTAAAGTAGATGGGTAAAATTGCCCCTTTTGTTCTAAATGTGAAAGCTATGCATATCAGCTTTAATTTCAAATTTGTAAAAAAAAATATTTGCAATTTTAAGCAAAATTAAAACTATTATGGACTAGCTTCGACACCAACAATTTATCGCCTTCAAAATATCCTTAAACGCAAGTGTGTTAATTTAACAATCTAGTTGGGATAATTAAAATTTTCAACTTATATCTCTCAGTGTTTATTTGTTTTATTACAGAATAAGGATTTTAATAGTATGTAATCATCAATGAATTCCGATATATATTAATGACAATTTCAGTTTGACTAGTAAAATTCTTTTTAAAAGTGAGCAATCTTTATCAAATTTGTAACATTGTTTTTTACATACTCTTCACAACTTTTTTCTTTTTAATGTTAAAACTGAAGGATTATATGTAAAAGAAAAGAAATAGGTTCCACAACCAAACCCCAAGACTAAAAATATTTTTTATAACATATACATAAGTGATCATTTCCATCACTAAACAAAACTGTGAAAGAAAAAAAATAATAATTATCCAGAGAGAAATAAGAGAAATCCTACGCATGCGATAAAATAAAACTCAAATCAATCCAAAGGTCCGATTTTTAATAAATTGTCGCCTACTGTATAGATACAGTTTTAGTTATGACAGTCGGAAAAGAGAAATCTTCCCCTACTCTGGCAACCCTTTAACAACTTTTTGGGGGCCGAATTTGGGGAGGGGGGAGAAATCTGCGTTGGCGGTTGGGTCGGGGAAAAACCGCTCGTGTGATACGGCTTTTATGGCACGCCATGGGCGAGCGGATGTTTTGGCTTGCGAACTGCCTTATGGGATACTGGTGGAAAAGTGGCTTCACCTTTACCCCTAGGGGAGGGGCATATCTGCTCCTCTTCCTATGGTTTTACTTGACGAAGGTTTATAAGGGGGTTTCTCATCAAGCACCATTGAGCTAGAAGGGAAACTGGAGTGAAGTGTCAGCGAGCCGAAAACCCACTCACACCCTTTTGAGCGAACCGGGCAGTAAAGGACTATTTTCCCTACACTTGTATGCAATGCTTGTATGAGACCCCTCTATCATATTGACTTGGGCTCCTAAATGTATTTTAACATTTTTCGAAAGAATTAACTTTCTTTAACTTTAAATTCCAACTTTTTAAAGAAATAACCATGTGAATCACTAACTAAGAACCAGCGAAGACGAACCCCCAATAGCGAAATAGGCAAGTTTCTAAGTTTTCTGCTCGGTTCGTTTCTGCTGCAGTGCTGTGTATTCCTACGCGTTTCGTTATTGAACCGGCTTCAATTGCTGCCATGTTCAGTGACTCAATCAGGCCGCCAAACCCCGATTTTTGGCCGAACCCTGCACTGCGAGGTTAAGTTTTTTTTATTGATGATTCTTCTAGATTCGAGGGTGTAGATTACGAATCTGGAAGGTACTTTTTTGGTACCCTTGAGCATTTTTAGTTATTCAAGATGGCGTCTCCGCCATCTTGAATTTTGTAATCTTAATATTTGACGATCTATTGGACAAAAGTGAATAATTTTTGTCTTTATAGATGCATTTAGTAATAAAGAATCACAATTATCAAGAAAATTTTAAAAATAAAAAAATCAAAATGGCGGAATCCGCCATATTGGATTTTTTCACTATTAATATTTTTGTTTTATATTTAACCCAACAAAATATTTATATTTTAAGTATATTTTTAATACTTAGTTACTATAGAACATTACTTTGAAGAAAATATAAAAAATCAAGATGGCGGCTTCGGCCATATTGGATTTTTCCCCGTTTATATAAAGCGATCCATAGGCAATAAATTAAAAATTCTTTTTATTTTAGTTCTATCTTAATTTTAGTTTCTATTTTAGTTTTAATATGTGGATTATGAATCTAAAAGATAGTTTTTCGCTAAATTGGAGTATTTTTTTATAGTTAAGATGGCATATTGGATTTTTCTTTCTAATTCAATATTTCGAGTTCTTTTAGGCCAAAATTAACTGAACAGGGCAGCCAACGAGCCGGTCCAATAACGAAACGCGGAGGAATACACAGCACTGCAGCAGAAACGAACCGGGCAGAAAACCTAGAAACTGGCCTATTTTACTATTGGGTTCGTCTTCACTGGTTCTTAGTTACTAATCCACATGGTTATTTCTTTAAAAAAAGTTGGAATTTAAAGTTAAAGAAAGTTAATTCTTTCGAACTAAAAATGTTAAAATACATTTAGAAGCCCAAGTCAATATGATAGAGGCAGGGGCGTAACTTATAGGGGGGAAAGCATCAGTGGTGGCGCGCTAGGAATTGTCCGACGGGTGGGCTGGCGTACCCCGACGGGGGGGGGGGGGGGGGGGGGCTTCGGTATGATTTTAAAAAAAAATAAAGGTTTTTTTTTTTAAACATATTCATTCTCCAATTGGTCCAAATCTAACCAACAATCAACATCAAACCGTCAATATTTCGCAAGGTTATTATTAATATTCAAAAATGAAACAAAAAACGCAATTCATCAAAAAATTTAGAAATCGATTAATACTTTTGTTCAATTATAAAATTCTATTCCAAACTTTTTTAAAGCTAAACGCGCTACTATACAGATTTCTTTTTATACCGTGGTAGTGGTACACATCGAATGAGAACTATTAGAATATGAAGAATTAAAGGATTGGAATCTCTGTTGAAGTTGGCTTTGACTTGAGCTTCCATCTTATGCCCATTTTGAAAAAGTTTCAAATATTTTAATTATTTAAAGGAATAGTTGTTCAAATCATTTAATGTACAGTCTATTATTCTTTGAAAGCTGCATGGTCTAAAAGAGCTTCAATACCGTCTAACTTTAACTTCGGATCTATAGGCTAATTGAAGAATAACAGTTTTCTTTGCTTTTTATATGACCTTTATACAAACGAAATGTATAATTTTTAAGTGACTCCTCAAGTACTCATAAAGTGATATTGGTGCCGAGACACTTGAGCATCAATTAGCACAGGCGAGGCTCCATAACCCTAGACTTCCGGGAGTTCCGCATATTGCTTTGCTTTTTCAGAAAAATATTTGCGGTATTTGAATGCTCTAACGGGAGCTTTTATGATTTTAGAAACATCTATCTTTCCACTAGCCCTCAGTCATTTGTGTTGCATAAGTTTTGGATTCTGGAGTGACTTTTGATCGTTAAATGTTCAATTTTCCTTTGTTTTGACCGTTCGCTACTTTCGAGAAAATCATGTGATGGTCGTCCTAAACTTTTGTATGCAAAAAATAACGCAAGAATTTCCCCATCTATCTACTTATTTTTGCAAAGAAAATTTAGCTTTATTCTATGTACGGGTTCATCTCAATATCTCATTTTAAATGTTTTTTTAAAAAAATGTTTTAAATTTTATTTTGATTTTAAGGAAAGATTCATCCGGAAATTTGTCATTTTTTTCAAGTTCCAAAAATTGTAATTTATTTTGGACAATTTTGGAAGCAATCTTGAAAATATTTCGTAGAATTTCTCGCTTTTTATCGATATGTGACTTACTTCAGAACCTTAAATTTGAAAACTTTTCCTGAATGTTGCAGAGAGTTTAGGAAACGTTATCCTTTTATCGAGCGTAGTGCGCTTAAAGTTGAGTTTGGCTGTAATACACCAAAATAAGGTTATTGTCAAAATAGGGCATTATTTTACTTTGATTAATTCATAAAAGTCATTAAACTTAATGTTATTTAAATGTTTAGAAAAAAAGAGCCATAGGTACTCATTATTTACACTTTGACAATTGAGAGTAAAAACAATTAGGATATACATATTTTGTATTTAATAAAACATACAAAATTTGAAAGCAATTTTGAAAACAACATTTTAAGAGATTTCAAACTGCGTAGCATTTTTTACGTGCTGAGACGAGCACAAACAACAAATTTGCTGCTTTTTAATTTTAACACAAAAAAATATCAATAATCGAGGAAATCATTCTTTTAAAATTAAAATATATATATTAAAATACTTCCAAAAAATCCAATAAAATTAATTGAGGTTAAACATATACCACAAGTAGTCTGTTCCTTTACATTCTTTATTTCTTAAAAAAAGCAAATATTTTAAAAGTACACTAAGTAAATCCGTTCTAAAGAAAACTCTTAGTGATAATGAACCCTCCTGCGGAGGTCAACTATGCACCCCCACGACAAGTTCCCCGAGGCCATAAATTTGTCAGCAGTGGTGACATATGATACTAGCTGTAAACTCAAAAGAACGTCCTTTTTTTATTTTGTTTTTCCCAGCTTTTAGAGGGTTTCTACAGCTACACCCCCACTGTTTGGGGTGGTGGGACGATAAAAGAGAAATTACATTTCGCCGCTTAGTGGTATGCACTCAAGGTCAATTGAATAAGGGTAAGGGCTTTTAGAGGGTTTCTACAGCTACACCCCCACTGTTTGGGGTGGTGGGACGATAAAAGAGAAATTACATTTCGCCGCTTAGTGGTATGCACTCAAGGTCAATTGAATAAGGGTACGAACCACGATGAGACGACAGTTTTGGAAAATGCGAAACAGTGTTGAATTTTGAAACGGTTAAAAGGTTTTTTTTCCGACTCAAATTTTTCCGATATCATAAGTTAGTTTTACCCCGACGAAATTTAAAATTTCTCCGTCGGGGGGGGGAGGGGGGGGGGGCTAGCCTTGCCCGACAGGGGGCTTGAGCCCCTCTTGCTGCCGCCGCCCCTGGGAAGTACCCCCAATAATTTTACAGAGGATGCCATTTTGGGCGCCGCCAGGCGCCCAAAATGGTGTCCTCTTTGATTTTTTTAACAGTTATAACTTTTTAAAACAATTATTTAACAAAACTAAGTAAAGAAGTCCTTATTTTACATTTCATTTTGGGCGCCCCCTCTGAAAATTTCCTTCAGTAATTTCTTCCCCCCTATTTTTTCAGACTAAATTCCTTCAAAAATTCTTACCGCTTCAGTCAGAAGGAAGGTCGGGAAAGAAAAATTCCACCCTCTCACTGATCAATTCTCGCGAAATAACCCCCTCCCCATGGAATTCCCTGAACTGCTAGTGTAGAACTACGTTCAGAAGGGAAGATCCAAGTTTTTTTTTGCAACCATATAAACAACGGCCCAGACTGAGCGTTTTTTGAGGGTCCAGAACGGAAATAAGATCCAAGAAGGGTGGGGGCAGGGGTAGTTATATGGGGGTTAGAACCATGGAGATAGTAAATCCTTTCGCTCTCACATACTTTCAAGAGGAGTCGGACTCCGGAGACACGGGGAGTATAGAGCTGACTCATTTCTCCCGTTATGTTGAGGTCTGCTCGGGGAGTTATATAGAATAGAACTGTACTAAAATTGCGGGGTTTGTATCAGAGTCGATGGATAGTAGCTTTTTGAATTTTTTTTGACTTTGATAGTACTTTTATAATTACTTAACTATTAAAATTTTTTTGGTAAGTTCGATTTCTATTCAGCGAAACAAAAGTGTTAAACTCAATCTTTCTCAATAAACACTTATAATAAATGGCCCATAATTCAATTCCATCATTGTTTTTTTAAATGTTTTTAAAAAGATAAATTATTGAGAGTAGATAAAAATTCGTATTTCGTTTTCATAATAAATGATTAATTAAATAATAATTAAAAATATTTGTTATCAATTATATTAAAAATTACTAAATTAGTAAAATTTAGCTTTTTAAGTGTTTTATTATTTTAACTACTAATACTTAATTACGTGCCACTTAAAAGTGTTAATTAAGAAAAATTGAGTTTGACATAAAAAAAAATTGATAAGGAGAAATTGAAGTTCCCAAAAAAAGATCCTATATATTTTATGAATTACAAAAGTACAACGTCTAAAAAAAATTCTAAAAGCTACTATAGCCATTGACTTCGATATAACAGCCTCTGAAACAACGCAATTTTATAGTACTGTTTTTTCTTCAAAACTCCTCAAACAGGTCTCAACATGGATGCCGCGCAGGCCAGTTTGGTTATTTAAATTAAATAACAAAAAATTACTTAATTTTGCAAAATAAAATTCCGTACTTTTATTACGAAAGTCTTCAAAGCATAAGGTAAGTGATGGTTTGTTGTATTTTATATATTATTAATAATTCTCTTCATTTGTTAAACTGAAGTAATGTTTACTTTTTCAAATTTAGTTTTAAATTAAGTTTAAATAAATTTACAAATAAATTTTATGTAATTAATATAATTACACGAAATAAAAATTTATAATAATTTAATTATTATTTCAATTGATTCATAATTGCTAATTAATGTAATTAGGAGTTAATAATTAGTACTACTACACCAATTAATAATATTAAAAAATGATGAGGCATCAAAACTATAATTTAAGAGGGTGCCAAAACGTCGTCTTCAACCCCCCCCCCCCCCCCCCCCAATAAAAAGTTGAAGTTACGGTTCTGGATAGAGGGGTCCCATACAAGAAATGCATACAAGTGTAGGGAAATTAATCCTTTTCTGCCCGGTTCGCTCAAAAGGGTGTGAGTGGGTTTTCGGCTCTCTGACACTTCACTAAAGTTTCCCTTCTAGCTCAATATGGTGCTTGATGAGAAACCCGCTTATAAACCTTCGTCAAGTAAGACCATAGATATAGGAAGAGGAGCAGATATGCCCCTCCCCTAGGGGTAAAGGTGAAGCCACTTTTCCACCAGTATCCCATAAGGCAGTTCGCAAGCCAAAACATCCCGCTCGCCCATGGCGTGCCATAAAGGCCGAATCACACGAGCGGTTTTTCCCCAACGCAACTTTCTCTCCCCCCCCTCCAATTTCGGCCCCCAAAAAGTTGTTAAAGGGTTGCCAGAGTAGGGGAAGATTTCTCTTTTCCGACTATAATAACTACAACGGTATCTCTACAGTAGGCGACAATTTATTAAAAATCGGACCTTTGGATTGATTTGAGTTTTATTTTATAGCATGCGTAGGATTTCTCTTATAATTATTAATTTTTTCTTTCACAGTTTTGTTGTTTTGTTTAGTGATGGAAATGATCACTTGATGTATATGTTATAAAAAAATATTTTTAGTCTTGGGGTTTGGTTGTGGAACCTATTTCTTTTCTTTTACATATAATCCTTCAGTGGTGACATTAAAAAGAAAAAAGTTGTGAAGAGTATGTAAAAAACAATGTTACAAATTTGATAAAGATTGCTCACTTTTAAAAGAATTTTACAAGTCAAACTAAAATTGTCATTAATATATATCTGAATTCATTGATGATTACATACTATTAAAATCCTTATTCTGCAATAAATCAAACAAACACTGAGAGATATAAGTTGAAAATTTTAATTTTCCCAACTAGATTGTTAAATTAACACACTTGCGTTGAGAGATATTTTGAAGGCTATAAATTGTTGGAATTTTGCCTAAAATTGCAAATATTTTTTTTTTACAAATGTGAAATTATAGCTGATATACAGTTTAGCTTTCACATTTAGAACAAAAGGGGCAATTTTACCCATCTACTTTACATATCATAGCAAATGATATATAAAATTATTGAATTAACGAAAGATAATCCAAAAAAATAGCTTATTTCTTACACTTAAAGTTGAACTAAAAGCTGTGCTAAATGATTTTTTTTTAGGATATATAAATAACTCTTGTTTGAAATTGGCTCTAAGTAACAATTTTCGTTAAAAAAAAACCCAACTTTGCAACATTTTTTATCGAAAAAATAAGAAGAAATGTCAAATCAAAGAGTTCTATTTCCTCTTTGTGTCAAATAGCTCATTATACTTCAGATTGAAAATCAAAATATCGTGCTTGTAAAATAAATAAACAACAGCTTGGCAATTTGGTGCAATATGACCTGAAGAGAGATAATTGGCTTCAACTAAACCAGAACCGTGACATCGGTGTAGCGACAGTCACCGATTCACCTGATTGGTTGTTGGGGCCAAGTTGGCCAACTCCGTTGCGGGGAATCGACAAAGAGTTGGAGAAAATTTCTCCAACGCCTACATCATAGCACACGGGCAATTTCTGCCAATCATGGTTGGAACAGCGGTTGGGTTGGGGAAAAACCGCTCGTGTGATATGGCAATAAGCCACCAGATGGCACCATGAGATAAATTCGACAAATAAAAAATATATCTCCATATTAAAAAAAGTAAGGTCTTTTAAAGTGTTAGCAGCCATAACATGATGAAATATTAGTGTTAGAAGTCCCAAATTTTTTTAAAGGTGTGTCTCCTTTATGCCTCGATGCATGCTTTTTTGTTTTTCAAATTTCCAATTAGTTTTTTAATTAAAAATTATAATAAGTTTGACGAAATCGAAATCGTGATTCCTTTTTGTATCACTCCCAGGCTGAAAAGATCAGAAATGCGTGATTTTGTTATGTTCTTTTTAAACAACAGTTGCTCTCTGCTCTGTTCTTTTAAAAAGAACATTTCTTTAAGTTGTTCTTTTTACAAAAGTTGCTTTTATATCTTCATTAAAATGAACAAGGTTTTTTTTTTTTTGTGATATATAGAAAAGGTTTACAGATTTTTTTTATTGTAAAAATGATTTTGCCTTAAAATATATTATAGCAAGATAGAAGGTTTACAGATTTTTTTTAGTTTAAATATTTTGGATGATAGGTTAGGTTTTAATCATCTTCGCACATGAGGGCTATTGGCAACGGCCGTCATAATTTCGAACCAGTCAAGTGACGAGCCGCCACCTAAATACGCACTCACAACTCAATAAGCGCGTTTACATGAGCCATCAAATCCATGGAATGAATAGCAAACTCCGCAATTTTTCCCTCTTGGGGATTTTTCGCCCCGGCAGAACCGGTAATTGCGGGGTTCATTGGGGGTTTCGCAAACCCTCTAATCAAGGAGGGTTTGCGTTTCATTCCATGGTTTCCGCCACTTATACTTCTACTTCGACTTCTTGTCTGTGGATTCGGAAAAAACATTTGACATAAACACCTTAGCATGTAACCATCCTAAATATATTTTTAAATTTTAATTGTTATATAACTCAAGCTCTTAATTTATATAACTTTTGTTCAATTTGTTTTTATATAACTTAAGCTTAATTTTTATATAGCTCATCAAAATATTGCTAATCATTATGAAATGAAGGTTTTATAGAAAAGTATTGCTAGCTAAATATACGAGTCACAATTAATACATTACTCAAGTATCAGAAACGTCAAGAAACGTCAGATGTCCCGCGCTTCTACGTCATCAACTGCCGGTTCCCATGCAAACGCCTTATTTTACGAAGGGGGGTTGATTGCGGAGTTTGGGTTAGAAATCCTGCTCGACCACTTTTTCCCCTAATGGAGGATTTGGCAGTAAAGTTTTGAGGTATATAGGATCGGAGGTAGTCATTACGAAACTCAAAACGTTGAATTAATACAACTGAAGTTTGTTAGAATCATTTTAACTTTATTAAGTTTAACGAGGTTGCAGCAATAATCAATTAGTAAAAGATTTTCATTGATATACAAATATAATTACTATCTAGCAAATGATAGTGACTTATTGTTCCATTTGGGCTATCAGCCCCTTTCTCCTACCTCCGCCTAGTTTAAATTCGTTCTCCACGAATCCACACATTCCAGTCTTGGCGCGGGCATTTCGAGTTCACAATTGGCGCGCTCTGCGCCCACTTGGCGACGAATCGTACACGTCCCTCCTGAAAAAGCGCATACGTCACCTTAGTGACTATGCCGCTAAAAAGTCAAATGTTCAGTTCAGTCACACATAAAATGAAAGTAAAGAAGGGAAGTGAGAGCTCAAAATTAAAAAAAAGACACATTTAAGACACTCTAGTCTAGACTATGCATGTACTCCCAAAATAAAAATATAATAATACAATAAGCAATATAATATTTATAAAATGCGCACATGAGATAATATAATATAATGAGACACAAGCATTTTATGAAAATAAGCACAAATAATATTATAATGGAAGTACCAATTCAAAAATTGCCAGTCCGCTGCTACTCTCACCAGTCCCTCAGTCCCTTTGGGGTAACACCTTAGATATAGAAGGGCGGAAGTGTTCGAGTCTTTCACAATACTGTTCTTCTTCTTAATGACACAAATCAGTTTTCGCAGTTGAATGCAAACAGTCTCGTGCGCAATAGTCTTTTTCTAATGCGGTTTCGAAACACACTAACTTCTTCTTCATATATTTTATGATAGTTCTCTTCATTCAGTATGTCAGTTGATTGACTCGAGTTCCTAAAGTCACAAATTTCAGTCTCAGTCTTTGGAGGGACAAAGTTCTCTTTGGCCTTGATGTTGAACTTTGCTGTTTTTCTAAAGGCATCCCCAACACACAGAACTTTGGCTTGAATGAATTCCCATTGGGACGTCTTGATAGTTATTTCGGAATTCTTCGCACTTTCCAACACAATACCAACTTGTTTCGGATGGTCAAGAAAGGTAATCGAATGGGTATTGGACTCTTCACATCTTTTCACATTTCGACGACTCTCGTCTTGAATCGCTGTTGATTCATATTTTAGAAATTCTTCGTTAATGATCTTCACATCCGACCTATTCTGGATTCCAGCTTCGAAAGTCTTCTTTTGTTCAAGATAGTTATTAGTATGATATAGTTTCAGAGCCTTTGATTGATTACCATACAGTTTGTTGTCATGAACAACATATTCAGTTTTTTCACGATCACAAGGATAGCTTTCTTCGTTATTCCAGGGTTCACTTGGTTGAACGACTTGATCTCCGCACGAACTTGTCTTTATCAAATGCTCTTGTGACACTTCTTTAAGGGTTGAAAGTTCTAATTTTGCACCATTCTGAGAAATTTTCATCTCACATCCTTCATCTGTTTCAGGCATTGCAAATTGCTCCATCTGGTTTCTCAAGATGAAATTCTTTTGTGGTTCATCTCCATTCTCGGTTATGTATTTCACAAAATAAGTTGAAAGTGCACAGATGATAAAACTTTGGTTCAGCTGTTGAATCATGAGGGATCGCATTTCACTGAAAATGGTCATTGTGGTAAGGGCATTGTCCACGGTCACTGTAGCTAAGTTCTTCTCTGGAACCGCATCAGGGTGTTTGATTAGCAAATTTAATGACTTTAGAAGACAACCATTCTCAATTGGCATGTCAGGCCAGGGATCCACTATTTGTAATTTGATTTTTTAAATGGCTTTTTGGCGAACGGGAACAATTTCCACAGGAACTTCCGTCTCTATTTCTCTTTGACGATCTGATGTTCCTCCGAGACACTCTGCCTTGATGGCATCTCCGTTATTCACCGGTTCCTTAATCAACAGTCTTCCTATCCCCGGTTTTCTCCTCTTTTTCCTATACATCCAGTTTTCTAGAACATCTGATTCACACAAAGATTCTTCCAGACTCTTTTCCTGAATCGTTTTCGATAGGGGTTTCAATTCTAAAATTCTGTTTTTCATCACTGTACATGGGACGAATTCATCTTCAAACTTTTCCTCAACTTCTTCATATGGGGGTTGCACCCATCCACATTTTCTTCACCAACCATAATGGAATTATCTTGTCCTGCTACACACTTACAAGTTGTTTCTGGTATAGCGTCCTGTTGAAGTACGTGTTCTGTACCTTCTTCTGATATATCTTCTGTTCCAGTGCTGAACAGGTATTTTAGGTCAGACATCATGTCCTCTTCTAAATCTTCTTCAAGATATTCCAGGCTGCCAACGGCTTCTTTTATTTGAAGTATAGGTTCTGTAACTTTTTTCAGAATGTTTTCTTCTCCACTTCTGGACAGGTATTTTGCGTCGTGCTTCGCCTTTTCTTTCAAATCACCAAGAGACCCTAGGCGAACAACGGCATCTGGCAGCACTTTGTGTTGCTCCACATCTATAGATTTGTCTTTGTCCATTATCCCGTCAAATTTTTCCACATAGACTTCAGGTGTTGCAAGACGGCAATTCTTTTGCACGCGCGTCTCTGGATCCTTCTCGGAACTTCTATTATTTTCGACAATGGCATGATCACTTGTGGGTTCCACACTACATCTTTCAGATGACATATTTCCTATGTCTGATGGCATCTCTTGCCTTGGTAGTTGACCAGCAAATGTGCTGTGTTTCACTTCGTGGGTAACTTCGTCCTTGTCTTCACAAAAAAGATTTTCTAAACAAGGTGCTAATTCTACATCTGTTTCATATCTTAGTAGTTTTCCCAAGTCAGGTGTAATCCATGTAAGGATTCCGTCGTCTGGTGACTTCAACATTTTATTTTTATCTGAATGACCGTCAACACATCGCCTTTCTTTGTTGGCTTTGACGTCTGTGTTGTCTAGGATCTGGCTACATTCTAGGTTTTTATCTGTCCGAATTTTCGTCTTTGTGCTCACCATTTCATCCGTTTCAGTTTCAAAGCCTCTCAAGATGACTCCAGAACTCGCATCTTCTAGCTTCACGAAGTTATCCTCCAATGATGCACATTCATTGGTATCCAGGTAAACTTTCTTATTTTTGTACGGGCAGAATTTTTTCAGGTGATTTCCAGCACAGTGGTAACATAGAATCTTCTGACTTCTCCTTTTCTTCTTCCATTGATCCATCTGACAACCATCTACATCTTTGGACACCTGCAACTGACTTCCATCACTACCAGAATAGTAATTTGTATTCTGAAAAGACATTTTGCTCTTCTGTCTTACACTGCGCATTCTCTGGTATCGCTCTATGTCCATATAGAGTAATTTAAGTTCTTCCTTCTGTTTTTCTTCAGCTTCCTTGCGTGATTTTTCCTGCTCTAACCGCATGTTATTTAGAAACATTTCATGCTCTAGCCGCATGTTATTTAGAATCATTTCATGTTCTATCCGTTTCTTCTCACATTCCTCACGCTCCCTCCTTTTTACTTCTTCTGCGATCATATCTTCCAAAGTATTCTGCGCAAATACTTCTATTGCTTCTTCCTGTTAATGCTCACTGCTCTTGATAGCTTCTTTTAGCTCACTAATAGTCATAATTGATGTCACTTCTATGTCCATCTCAATTGCGACATAAGACAACACATCATAAGGATACTTATCCAAGAATGCCATTCTTCAACTATTTAAGTGTAACACAAAACTACGAGGGAACAAAGGTTATTCTAACCAAAATTTTGATGAGCGTGTTAAAAAGCTGTTTCCCCTTAAAAATAAAACACTGTTATAATTTGCAAATCCAACAAATTTTCTAAATATTTTACTTCAGTACCAACATAATATTATAACAAATTTTACCTTTGCCAAAATAGTTATATTTGATAAAATCCACATGCTAGCAAGAATGCACAATAACCCTAGTAGCAATTTTCATCGTTCACCGGTGAGCCGATGAGAATTCAAATATCGGATTTTCGTAGAAAATTGCCCGATTGCTCGATAACTGCTCGGTTCTGTCCGCTCGATCAACCAGCCTAGGATGAGTTTTTCCGATGAGATTCCGATCAAAAGTCAAGAAGAAATCGATAAGAATCCGATGAGTAGTAATCGAAATCTCATCGTCCGATGGAATTTCGAACACTTTCCGATAAAATTCCGAACAGTTTACATGTTAGTACAAAAGGTTTAAACGAGATGGCACCACTATTTTTTCTGTTAGTCAGGTAATACTTCGAATTTTAGGTGGAGGAGGACAGAACCAACAATCTCGGGATGCGCGCTTGTGACTTGCAACGAGGCGTTAGTCCTCTCAGCTATGGAGGCTTGCAGGAAGATTGCGTTTAAATAAAGAGCTCAAAAGGTTGATCGTTAAAGAAGTTTTATGTTATTGATTAAGAAATTTTAATTTTGATTTTTCTTTTGCAAGTTGCAAATTCCTTTTAAATATTACTTTAAGTTAACAACACTAATAGAAATATGTTAAATTTAAAAATAACTCTTGGTAACTTACGTATTGAAAAGTTTTTTGGTTCATAATATTTATTCAAAAATCTATTTTATTTAAGTTAAGTTTTTCAAAAATTAAACATGGCAAAAAAGTTAAAAATTAATTTCGAAGTAAATAAAAGAAATAGGTTATCACACAGTAAAAATATTTATATTCGCACGCAATTAAAAATGTTGTGTGTATAAGTAAATGAAAAATAACTATTACCAGTTTGAACATGATATTTTTCGGATATGAAGTTTTCGAAATAATTTAACGCAATTTGTATGTACTAAAATAAAAAAAGACACATTTTTCGTTTTCTTATCGTTGCGATGTCGATTCGTCATAATTTTCCGATGAAACGACATTGATTGAATTTTCACCTTTGACCGATATTGAATCGATGACTTTTATCGATAGAATTTCGTTCACCGATTGCCGATATCGCCTCGTGCACTTTCGGAATACGGATGCGATCACCGGTGAGTTTTCGCTGAATCCGATGAACGATCGATGATCGATCGAGCAAATTTCGAGAAACAATGCTACTAGTGAAGGTAATTTCCAATGCTTAGAACCATGCCGAAGTCAACTGAATTTTCGTATGAAGAGATTATAAGAATATGGACAGTAAAATCCAGAGGTAAATCTGTTTCTGATATTTGTACTGAATTGAAGCGATCCAAACGAAGTGTTTATAGAGTGTTAGCACTTGACGATATATCAACCAAAATCGCGGTCTGGAAGACCTCGAATCACCAGGAAACGAGGGGACAGACAAATAAGAAAATTGGCTTTAAACAAATATTGTTCTTCAAATCAAATTAAAAGCCTGATTGCGGCTAAAGTTTCACGTGAAACTATCAGGAGGAGAATCAAGGAATCTGGATACTTGATAAAATCCAAGCTGAAGCACAAGCCTCACTTACTATCTCATCTTTAAATATGCAAGACTGCAATGGGATCAGCAACACATGTCTTACAACGACAAATGGCTGCAAGTGGTCTTCAGCGACGAAAAAAAATTGAACCTAGATGGTCCCGATGGGTATGGCAACTACTAGGATCCAATTTAACCGACGACGTCAAGGTGGGAGTTCGGTAATGGTGTGGGGAGGTTTTGGACTCAACGGCCAGACTTAATTAGTCTTTACCAAAGAAAAGAAAAACTGGGGGGACTACCTTATGGGGAGATTTTATTCTGCCTAAATTGGAAATTCCAATAAAATAATGCCTATATACATGCATCAAGGTCAACTAAAGAGTGGTTTAGAACCAGTAATATACAGATCGTTGATTGGCTTGCTCACAGTCAGTACCTTAACCCCATCGAAAATGTTTGGGGAATCCTTATTAGAGTAGTTTATGCCAATGGCAAACAGTATTTCACCGTTCCGGAGCTAACGGAAGCTTTTGAAAAGGCGTGGTATGAAATCGAGCCTAATACTTTACAAAATCTGGCACTTTCTATGAAAACCAGGGTTTTCGAACTAATAAAAGAACGTGGAAGCTACACAAAATGCTAAAATGATTTATTT
Organism: Oedothorax gibbosus; assembly: GCA_019343175.1. Taxonomy (NCBI): domain Eukaryota; kingdom Metazoa; phylum Arthropoda; class Arachnida; order Araneae; family Linyphiidae; genus Oedothorax; species Oedothorax gibbosus. The sequence continues at coordinate 9,327,767 of CM033282.1, read as the reverse complement.
GATTATTAAATTATTATTTTTATTAAGTGTGCCTAAACTTATGTGCAGCAGATTTCTGTCATTCTTGCCATTTTAGTGCATAACTTGCCACATATTTGTTTTTATTCCTATTTAATGTCAATTCTGATTTTAATGTGACTTGATGAATAAATCATATAAAGATTTTATCTTGTGTCTCAATACTTTTGTATAAAACTAACACTGTGTGTTGTGCCTAAACTTTTGTGCAGCACTGTATAAGGGTATTTTAGGACCAAAAAATCACGTCATATTCGACGTCACACGACTACTTGGGCGGTTCCATCGAAAAAGACAGGACCCACTACATTAACGCAGCATATGCCACCCCACACTGTGACGCCTGGCTGATTCAAATGCGTAGTCAAAATGACATGTGGGTTTTCGTCGGCCCAGTACACAGAGTTATGTCTGACGTGACCAGACAATTTAAAACAGGCTTCATTTGTCCACTCTATTTTCGATAGCAGGTCTGGTTGTTCAGTCAGTTGATCGCGCATGATCTCACAGAACTGTAATCTGCGGTCAGGATTGTCCTCAAGAAGGCCATGTAACAGTCTTGGGCAGTACGGCTCAAGGTGCAGCTGGCATCAGGCATTGTAATGATGCCCTCGGAATCACAGCAATAGCTCCCGAGACGCTTGTCGCGTAGACTTCTTTGGACTGTTTACGAATGTAAGGGCTTCTTTCATCTGATTTTCCTGTGTTAACGTCGTGCGTGGTCGTCCAGACTTCGGTGCATTGGCGATGAAACTCGTGGTCTCAAACTTGTCTCTGATGCGGTAAATCGCTTTACGGGACGGCGCAGCATCAACACAACTTATTTTCCCATATCACAACTCATTTTCCCATATCATACGCAGTCTCCGCATTTTCGTACCTCCAGTAGGTCTTAAGGATCCACCGTCGGTGCTCCTCACTCAGATTTCCAGCCACTTATAAACAAAAGTACAAATTTTCCACCAGCACAAATCCTTTTATAGGATATTTGGCAGGTGGCGGGATTCGAAGTTACGTCCTCTGGTGACATTTGCATATTTCTAGAGCATCAAACAAATAAGCCGAAGCTTTCTCGAAACTAAAAAACTGTAGTACGGCTTAATTTTAGCCAACCAACAAAACTAAACACGGCCATGTCAAATACCTGTCTAAATAACCCAAAGTTCTTACCACTGGTACATATGGGCCGGCATTAACTGTAAGCTTACTTTTGGGCCACTCTGGTATATTTCTATTGTGCTTTTATCGATCCTATCAAGACAAAACTCTCCTATGGACAACCCTGTGAGTAAAGCCGGATTTAAGAGTATACCTCCCTATCTATTCATATTTGCTTAGGACATTTTATTCAATAAAAGGATCGAGAGTTCGTCGAATAACTTTTCCATGTTTTTTCTATTTCAAGTTCATTTAGTTTAGATACAACTACAATTTCGGTAGTTATTAACAACAAATTACATAATCAAATTAGTTATCTACTTGTTTTTTAAGTACCTCTTTTATTATTCATTTACAAATGAAATGGTTTCTAACAGAACTATTTGTGCTTCCTTTCCTCTTAAAGTTTTTGTATGACCCATACATAGTATATATTGCAGATTGCTATTAGGTAATTATGTGCAAACGAACTCAACCCCCATATTTTAAATTTCAATATTATGGTAACATGAGGATAAGAGCTCTAAAACTATACTATAACTACCCTTTTTAATGAAATTCTGAAATTTACTTTAAAAAACTTTCTTTATTAAATGTACTCCATACTTAAAAACATTTAGTATTTCTCCATTATTTCTCTAACATAAACTTAGAACCCTTTTTTTAAATAAGATATGTAATAAAAAATAACACTGTTCACACAACAATGTCATAATTTTTTACACATACTATATACTAAATATTTACTACACATATTCCATGCCTAGGTAAAAAAAAAAAGTAGGCTGAATGAAAAATATGGGAAATTGGCATTCCTTATCAATATTCAGTTTTAATATTGTGTAAAAGATTTACAGTCCATTTTTTTTAAACTTAAACTAGGCTAACAGAAACACCACATGAAACATGCATTAACGAAGCTTTAATACAACTATCCAAAAATGGATAGTTGAAAATTTCATAATTTGTGAAATTTGATAATAACATAATAGTCCTCTATTATTTTGGGACTGCAACTTGAAAGAAATAATTTTTCTTGTAATATCAGGTTGTAACAAAAGTTTGTCTGCCACAAGATATTCCCTTATAAACTTAAGATAACAACATAAGTCACACACTATATATATATATATATATATATGCATGGTGCATGCATGCACGCACGCATATGCATGCGTGCGCGTGCGTGCATACACATACGCGCACGCACGCGCACATACATACATATATTAAACAAATAAAAACACAAATAATAATTGAAGAAGAAAATGGTGGATTGAGCACGTTATCAAGAAGATAACGTGCTCAATCTGATTGCGTCTCAAATCTATGACTTTTCTGCCAACACTGTGGCATGTTTACTAGCCTTTGTGTCTAGAAACTTGGTAGCCTTGAGTGCAAAACCTGAGCAACCCAATTTCGTGCGTTCTTTAGCAGAGTGTCACATAGTAGCACTAATATGTAGCTGCAGGTGTTAAAAATGAAGAAACTTTAAAAACCAATGTCATTTCTATATGGTGGGTATATCCCATTCAAGTCCTTACAGAGACCAGTTGGTGAATGCAATCAGATGTAATCTTGCATTAACTGAACAGAACCTTATAGCGATCAGATTATCATTTGTGGCATTTTGTTTTCAGGGGTAATTCACTGAAGGTCTTCAAACCAAAGTGCATCTGTGTTAGCCCAATGGAAAAAAAAATACTTTCTAAGTTTCATTTCTCTGACTGTATTGAATATTTCTGCAAATGGTTATTTTTACATTATAAATGTAGCTAACTTACAGGGCCCCATAATACCACTTTTTGAAATTGGTTCAAATATTTTGTAGTAAAGTTATTTATTGAAAATTAAAAAAAAAATGAACCATTTTCAAAAAGTTGGATTATAGAGTCCTGCAAGTTAGCTACAGTTATAATATAAAAAAAAACATTTGTAAAATATTCAATACAGACGATGAAATGTGGCTTAGAATTTTTTTTTCCTATTCGGTACTTTGGTTTGGAGACCCATAGCCATTCCCCCTTAAAAGCAGTTTCAACACGGTTTGATTGAATTAGCATCACATTAGAGCAACATGAGTGCTACTGGCCATACACTAGTAATTTTGAACCACAGTCAAATCACAAAGCCATCCTATATTGCACGACACTCTATCGCGACATTACACGAGACATTAGGGCATTGTACTTAAAGATTTAATGAGCATGTATGCTCCAGTGAACTCAGCTTCTCAAACAGTAGCCTTGATTTGCAACAGAACTAGAATTATAGGGTGATTCTAATGTGGTAGTATGAAAGCTGCACTCCACCTTGTACTAAATGATAACATGTACATTTAAATAAATTTCACAACACAGTAGTCTAAAACAAGTCTCTCTATTAAAAATCGAAAATCGTCTGACAAAATATAATAAAATACGCCAAAAGAAAATGTTTGCGTGTTGTTTGTCATGGCAGGAAACTTTTGTTATCTGATGTTATTGATGCATGTAAAACACACATTTGAAGACATTTATTCTACTCAGTACAATTTAATTTTTTTTACTTGTCACATAGTTTTGAATTTAGGCAGCATCAATTAGCTACGGAAAATAAAAATTAATACTTTTTTTTCAACATTAAACTTCTTTGCAAACAGACAGTGCAAAAATTTGCTTTGTTTAAATAAGTTTTTTTACTTATAATTAATTTAATACCAAACATATTAGACATCTACAGGGTGCTCAAAGTATTGATAAATTTGTGTGAAAAACATTTTAATAGTAACAAATCAAGTGTCAATACACAATAGATATTTATGTGAATTCAATAAAGTGTAAACACAAAGGGACCACTCTATCCATAGCATTGAACAGTGACAAAGCAGGATTCACAGAATATATAGGCAACATAGTCACCTGATCTTATTCTCAGCTTCTTCACCGCAAACTTACACTTGAAGTTTATTCAGTTTTTATGCATATGTGCCCTGTCATGCATACATAGTCATTTTACAGATTACACATACTTTTAATGAAAATTGATATTTGTTTTGGAACGATCTGTAAAACCAAGATAAATTCAACAATTGTAAACCATAATTGGAAAAATTAATATTTTAGCAAATCGGAAAACTGGAAAGTAGTTGTAGAATAGCACCAAATGCATTGTTTGAAATGAAATTGTAAATAATTATCAAGTTTGTATTTTTAGTCTGTCACAAAATTGTAAAAAGAGGGCTCACTAATAAACATTTACAAGTCCAATAGTACTTAAAAAAAACAACTTTATACCAGGTTTCGAATAATCTATTGAATGACATGCCAGAAGCAGGTATAAATTCAGACCAGGCATGTATTATTTTTTCCAACATGCTCGACAGGGCATGTAAAATTTTATAGTTTTTGGAAGTTGTTTGGAAAATGTTTAATGTATAATTCAAACGCAAATATTATTCATATTATCCAACTATTTACAATCCAGGTTTCTAACAGTTAGTACATAAGTAAGTTCTTATTAAAAAAGCATTACATACTGTATATCAAATACAAATTGTTTTCATTGAAAGTTGTAAATGTACGTTAAATGTTATTACAAAATAACAGCTTAATAAACTTTTAAGGATATTCTTACTATTAAAATATTTATAATAGTAATTAATTAAATATGTTATATGAATAGCTTTTTAATTTTTTTCTGTAAAAATTTTCTGAAATATTTTAAGTATTTCATGTATAAAAAAAAACTAGTAAAACTTTAAACTGAGCATATATTTGTTTTACAAACATGTAAAAAATTTCAGATTTTTTTGAACCCTGCATTTAATTTTAACAAACTTCTGTTATGCCATTGAGTAACAAATCATTTAATATATTAAAATGGTTTCTAAAAATTTTCCTACAATTATGTATTTTATGAATCGTCAGGAAATTTAACTTCAACAATTTTAGAACTGGATTCATGCATTACAGAGTTTTCAATATTTCTTTTATTTTATTAAAACATTTTCTTGAATGTGTGCTAGTTTCTTCTTTGTTTTTTTGACCTATAAAAAGAAAAATAACTACAGTTTCTGATTCATGAAACCAATAAAAGAAATCTACAGCATATTAATTTCACATTTAATAGGACATAGCTCAAGAAATCAACAATTCAAGTAAAAAGAAAATCCTTAATCAGCAACTAAATAGAAATGTTCAAATCTATTTTTTAATTATTATTAGGGATACATAATTAGTTTGACTATTTTTGATAGTCTGCAATTTAGTACATAAAATCTTTTATAACTTAACAATTTTCATTGATACTGGTAATTATTTTAACTTAACAGCATATATCAATTTCATATATATAATTTAACTTCTCAGTTCTACTTTTATAGGCAGTTTGGGCTTGCATGTTTGTTTAGGTTCAGTAAATTTTTTTTCTTCTTTGGGATGGTAGAATTATAGCCACACTGGAATTGCATGATGGCTATTGGCAACGGGAACGTCTAATTTTGAACAAGTTATGTGACCTTTGATTGTCACCTGAGCAGGCACCCAACAATCTAATAACTTTGTACTAATCGTATGCAGCATCAGGACTTTGAACAATGCAGATTCAACATGCACCAGTCCCATATGCACACTATTTATTGGCAGGATAATTTTTTTGCCCTGTATGATGTTTATAGGATGGCTGGTCAAGGACAGAACCTGCCAAGGTAATCTTTGTTGAATGACGTCTCAACCCACAGGGCAGTGCCGTACCCTGCCCTTGCCTGGGAGATGCACAAGATCCTTATCCTACTAACAGGACTTTTAATGTTAATTGATATTTTTAATGCCACTTTATCTTCTTTTAGGTGCCTATCTCAGTGCCCAAATGTTTCTGTAGCTGTTAGTCCAGATGTCGGGTGATTAATCCACAGTAACATACCATGCAAGCCCAGTACTGTAGCATCACATTTCCTAAGGTTCTTAAGATAAAAGATCTGTGTTGCCATGACAATGTCAGAAAATAAAATTAATGGCTTTTTTTGAAGATGCAGTTAAGACAAAAGTAAATGTTTTAGCTACATTTTCAGATAAAAATAAGAAAACACCTGTTTTTTATGTCAATGAAGGGGTCACTCTTCCAGTAAGCAGTCAGTGACAATCGGACCATAGTGGTCACAATGTGAATAGAGGCCAAAATAAACCTTTATTTGTCACATTCTCCCTTCAACGAACATTGGTTAAGTGTCATCAAAATTTGTTCAAGAGCTAGGAAAATCCACTTAACAGCAACACTAAGCTTATTTTTACTTCACAAATAAGGAGGATTGGTAATATAATAACTACAGTCAAATATGTGAAAGATAACTACCATTATAATGAAAAAGAAAGGGGCTGACGGGGGAGGGGGAGATTTAAGCCAGAGGATATAAGATTTGGTTTTCTTGAATTATCCTTGCACTAGAGCTACACGGGGGGGGGGGGGGGCATTGGTAATGAGGACTAGAAAAAAGTTTTTTAGGAGTAATATTATGTTACTATTTCAGAGATTTCTTGTTTTATATAGCAAATTTTATTGCAATAAACCCATAAGAAATATGTAATTTTCTAAATTTAATTTTAAATAAAACAACACACTGCTATTTCAAAAGAATAGAACAGTCTGCTCTTTCACAAAAACAGACTATCCCTGTTTTATTTATCAAAACATCTATTTTCACACAATTAATAAAGGTTCCTCAATCATTTCTATTTTTTACTCAATCAATGTACTTCAGATCAGATGCTGAAAGTGGCATACTTAAAAGGAGGAGTTTCATTCAAAAACACAAGACATTTATCTGACTGGTGTAATCACCTTTGTATAGAAAATAGCTGTTAATGATAATAGCATTAAGTTATGCACAAATGGGCCGTGGTTATATAACTGATGAAATTGTGACCAAAAGGGCTATTAAATAGTAATGGCAAATATATGATATTAATAATTTATTCTTTGTAATCTAGCCAAAAAAAAAACCAAATGAATTATATTAAATTTTTTTACACAAAATGACTAAACAGCAAAATCCTGTTAAAGTATTAACTAATCAGTTATCAAATATAAATTTATATTTGAAGTTTAATTTTAAAAATCGGTTTTATTTAACATTTAAAGTTTTTAAATAAACTCATATTATTATAACTTAGGTAGATATAGTATGTTGAAAACAGAAATATTAGGAGTGTTTTTACTAAGCATTCAATTGGTAAGGTATATTAAAACACAATTAAACTGCTGACAAGCAAAATAACATAAAATTTAAAATCTGTCCCAATTCAGGAAACTTCATGCAATAAATAAAAATTTATTATTAAGTTATTAAAAACTTGATATAAGTATAGGCATTACTTTTAGTAATTACTATATACATTAGTTGCTTTTTATACATCTACCACAAAATATATATACATTTGTTTCAATATTGTTAAATTAATATGTGGTTACAAAAATTATGATTTAAAGTTTGTTAAAAAATTTATTTTTTTAACAAGAAAGTAGCTTCTCAAAATACTTTTTATCTGATACATATACAAGTATATATATTGTGAAGCTCATAGTCAAAACGCTTTACCATGAATTCCCATAGTTTGTGCTACAAGACCAAATTTTAAACAATTTATTCTTCATGCAACAAAGATATACTATACATTTTTGTGATTATATATCAACCACTTGAATAATGGAGATACACAGATCTTTTAAAAGCCATTATCATATTTTTCATTTTCAAATTTACATATTTGTTCAACTTAGCATAGATAAAATCATTTAATATTTTGAAAATAAATATTAATTAAAAGATGGATAGTAACAAAAGGCATTTCTGACATAAAATTTATAGTTTAAAGTAACCACTCATTCATTGGATGAAGAAATAATGTAGTAGAAAGTAACAAAAATAGCTGATTATAATTCTGACATACATGCAGTCCAGGAAATTTTAGCTTTTGGAATAGTTTTTATATACAAAATAGCCAATGCCAATCATAAGCACAAGACCTAAAGAAATTTTTATAAATGACCTTCGATTTTCCCATCGCTCAGATTCCTTTTGCTTCTTTTTTATATTTTGCACCTTGGCTGCAGTTTTCTCTTCCCGCTCCTTACGAGCTCGTTTTCTTAGCTCAGAACTGCAAATATATAAACATAATTTAAATCTACACATTATAAACATTTGTAAAGGTTGAAAAAGTGGTATTACGGGAAAAAACTAAGGATCCAAAATATGTAATCTAACCTTAAAATATAAGTGGAACGCAGTTTACTCAATGTATAAAATAGGTTAACATGATAAACCAAGTAAGGAACAAAGAAAAGGTATTATACTTAACTTTGCATCCACTGACAAAGCAAATAATTATTTTAAAAATCAGCCAAACTAGAGAATACTATAGGGTGTAATAAAAAGTTTTATAACAGTTACACAAGGAAAAAATTAATACAAATCAATACTGGGCTAATATAGGAAATAAGTAAAAACCACTCCTAAAGCCAAAATAACTTTCTTCCTATTCTTGCGTATAAAGTAGTGCAGATTAATCTTAGCATTTTCACTGCAATGGTTTGATTCAAAATAATAAAGAGACAAGTAGAGATACACAATAATTGTTACATGCTACAACAAACTATGTAATTTTCTAAACTTTCAATACAAATGCCAAGTAGAATAGTTGAATCATGTTATTAAGGGATATCTGATCAGGTTGAACTTTTTATTTATTCAAACTTTTAATAGCAGAAAAAGGTACTCCACATCTTACTGAACCAGAATATACCTTTTATTTCTATTTTAATTAGGGGGAGAGTGTGGGCTAATGGGACAAATTCTTAGTTACCTCTGTATTTCAGCAAAAATACAGGAATTTTATTTATTTTTTTCTTCAAAAAGCTTACACAGAGTTCATCCCTTTCTATTTCAGAAATCCATCCAACGTAATAAAGAATAGTTTGCTTTCTAGCAAATTTTACCAACACTAAATCATATATCTTCACTAAGCTCGCCTTTATTTATGAGCAGTTCTACCATAATTTTTAATTTCAGGTATAAAAAAACTTGTGAAATTTATTTTTTCAAACTCACTTTAAATGATTGTAAAAGGTTTATAAGGGTTCTAGAATTAAAAAAAAAAGTTCAGCAAGGCTCATTTAAATTAAAAAAAAATTAGGGATGGCAGTTTAAAAAAAAAACGGTATCAAAGAAACAGGTTTAAACTGGCCTTATGAAAATAACTAGTTTTCATTAAAACCGAAGTTAGTCTTAAAACAGGTTTCGGTTTTCCATTCCTAGATCATTGTGGCGGTAAGGAACGGACGGCAAGGAAATTTAAGATGTTTTCTGGTCTTTTTGTCTTGAAACTAACTCCAGTTAAATAAAAATGGATTTTTTTTACTCCCTTTACTCCACTTAAACATATTTATAGAAAAATATCCCAATTATAAAGCAAAAATTAACCTTAACCCTGGGGGATTGTAGGGAAAGCAATAAAGCCACACAGCTAATTTTACTGGGATTTTTAATCTTTGGGATTATTAGTGAAGTATAGCAAAAAAATGCGGCTACTAACTGAAATGTGAGTTTTCTGAAATACAGTTTTCATGATTGAAGAATCACTGTAGCTCCATCCAGTGCCTCTCTTCACCACTTTAGCAATGAGTTCAGTGAATGTACCAAAACCCAGGGACAAAGTTAGGCGAAGAAAAATACACATAAATATTAAAAGCCAAAATTTTATGGAAGGAATTTGTTAAGATATAGTATTAGTTCAATTTAAAATCCAAATGAATGTAATTTTTAGCTCAAAAATGTATTAGTTTGTGCCCTAAACTAAAAATTGGACATTCGGGACATGTGACGGCAAGGAATTTTCTGCATTGTTTTGTGTCCTAAAATTTTTTTGAGTTTCTTTCCTTTTAAATTCCGTTTTGCAATTATATAGGGACCTAATTAGTATAATAAGAATAAATTGAAAAGAAATATTAATTTTTTTAAAGTTATGCCCAAGGGACATAAATTAAAAATTATGGTAGAATTGCCTTTATATCACCAAGCTTTGTTCATTTTTAATTAATGAATTTGAAAAGGTGGAAAAATAAATCAATAAAACTACTTGAACTTCCACTTATTATAGAGCGAAAATATTACTTCTATGGACGTTAATACTAAAGTCATTGACATCAGGTATGCAACTCATATTAACATCATATCCGCAAAAGCTTGAAAAATAGACCCACTAGGAAGGGGGTATATAACTTTTTATACCTTCCTATATTGCTTTTTTTGCATTCACACCCAGTTCAGAGTTTAAAAAAATACACTATTTTTCTAAAAAAAAATTTAGAAATGTGTAAATTCCGCTTGAAATTGTTATTTCTCAAAACATTAGCTTACATGTCATTGGGTTGAATTGACCTTATCTATTGATATTGGGCTATTGGAGTTGTCCAGCCTTTTCATTATTTGGTTACAAAACATCCAAAGATAGGATACAATATCTGATTTTTCAACACACACACAAAAATTCTAGTTATCTAAAGTGTCTTCTCTCTTATATAACTCCCTCTAAAATGTTTCTCTCTAATGATTCTCTTTAGACTCAAAGATTAAATTCAATTAAAAAAAAACGTAAAATAAGGCAAAAATCAAAACAAGGACCTAATATTCTAATGGTTTTTGGTACCTAAATATTAAAATAGGCTTTTCTTTAATCAGATTGAGTACACTTAACTAAAATTTGTTTAATTTAGCCTTTAATATTTTTGATCAAAATGTATTAAGCTCATTTATCCAATTTTTGTGTGTGGAAAACATATTTTATAATATTAAATTATACATACTTTTCTGATATGGCCGGAATTTGACTTGAACTTGCTTTATTTTCAATTTCTGTATTAAGCAAAGTCTTTTTGCCAGATTCAGTTGACTGACTGCATGTGTCTTCAGAATATGCATGGGTTTCTATAATGTCTCCTTTTTCATTCGTTTTTGATGCACAGACTTCAATATTTCCATTATCTTCAACTTTTTCCAAAATACCAGTTATACAATTATCGCCCGAATTCAGAAAATCATCAGAATTGCGAAGCAAACGAGGTGGTAATGGTGGTATAATATCAGTTGTTCGAATTTCATCAATACTAGCATTTTTGGAATTGAGGGCATTGATGTTGCATGTCTACATGAAAAATACAACATATTTTAATTTAAATAATAAAATAGAATTAATATTTATTTAATTTCAAAACCTTATTTAGTATTATTAAATTATAATTAAAATATATTATTAAAAATACATTTTTAATAATAAAAACTTTTATTATTCAAACAAAATTCAAAAGCTAAATCAGCTAATAAATTTATAGAATATTTTTATCTTAAAATCTGTTGCTTTCCTTTGTAAAATAAAGACCTTTTTAATATATTAGTTAAAAAATATTAGCATTAGTTTATGAAAATATATCATGAAAAAGTTATTTATTCAAAAGAAAAAAAGTGATGTATAAAATTCAAGAATTATACCTTTCTTTCGTTTTCATTTTCTCTAAGCATGTTCTGCAATGGACGATTGGATAGTAACATTTTGGATCCTTCTATAATTGCCACATAGGAAAACCTTAGTTGATCAGGAGTTTGAATTAAACCCATTCTGAAATGTCGCATGTCCAATAATTGTTGGCGAACATTTATTGAATTTGGGTCATTTTTTTCTATCTGAAAGAAATACAAGTTAGATATTGTTTAAATTAAAATACTTTTGAAAATGCATATATTGTAAACAGTATACGAGTCATTCCATGTCAAACCACCCTGCTCAAAATCTTGGTGACTTGGAAAAAGAACAAATTATTAAAACGTCTTGTGAAAAATTAAAATAATTGGAATTTTTTACTATATTTCACTATTATACATTTTTTATAGAAGGGGCTATGTGGTGTTCAATAATTATCCTATACACAGTATTTATGGTAAAGATATTGTCCACAATTTACCTTTGGAGCTAATCTAAATACTATTCAGAATAGATTGAAAACTACTGTCCAATATAATTATCCCGATATGTCCAATAATTACCCCAAAGGCTTTGGTAATTTTTGGACACAAGTTTTTTTCAACACCTGTAGAGGAAATAGCAAATTTCAACAATGGTACCCAACAGATACATCAAATAGTCATTACGAATTCGTGAGATAAGGGGAGGAGGGTTAAGGCGAATCTCATCTGGTAGCGGGGGTGGGCCAAAAAATTCCTTAAAATTGAATAATGTAATGAATGGACGCCCAGTTTCATGTATTTGTCGTTTAAAACGGAAAAATGTATTTGCATACTAGCAATTTTCTTAATCTATAATTATATATATTGATTCTAATAACAACTGTTTGTGCTTAATTTAAAAGATGCGCCAAATTAAATTTCTTACTTATGTTTGTAAAAAACTAAATTTATAAACCAGTGCAAATAAACCAGAGCAAAAATATATGTCTTACCAAAACCAGACATGAATCTACCAAGCAAAATGTTCCAGAGCGGCCTATTCCAGCACTACAATGAACAACTGCGGGACCAACATTGTTTTCCAAAACTCCAGAGTTCCGAATGGAAAATAGGAAATTCAAGAATGCACCTGGTGATTGAGGGACACCAAAGTCTGGCCAAGTTGTATAGTGAAACTGTATAATTTCTCTTGATTCGTTCTCTTGACTCTATAAGGAAATTAATGTTTTGAAGTAGACAGTAAAAATCAGAGTACATTTAAATACATTACAAATGTTAAGCTAATGCTATGTACAATGAAAAAGTTTGAAAATGTACATTAAAACTGTATACAGGAAATGGGACAAAATAAAAATTCCAAGGTTTTTTATTTCTTAGTATGGAAAGTGAGAGATAAAAGGATTTTTGAAAAATAATGCACTGATAAGACATCCTTTGCTTATAATCAGGGAATGGAAAGTTACTGTCAAAAAGTAACTCAGTTACAGTTACTAAATATGAAAAGTAACTAATTACAGTTACTATTAGACATTTCAAGTAAAAAGATATATTGCAATTTAACAATCTTACTGTATTTCAAAGAGAAGCAAGATTAAGTAACTAAGTTATAGTTACTTTCTGAAAAATCTAACGGTGTTACCTAAAAAAGTAACTGTTCAGTGTAACAGGCTACTCCAATCCCTGTTTACAATCCCTATAATAGAGTTTTTCTGCATAACAAGATAAAAAATAGGAATATAAAATATGCTAATCAAGGAACTAAGAGCAATTGAAGGAAAAGAACTTTAACTGTGTTTGTGTAAAAACAAAAAAAAAATCTATATTTTATTACTAATTGTATATTGTTAAAATGCCACAATAAAAAAACTGAACTATTTGTAAAGGTACTAAACAATTGTTATAGACACACTGATAAAAAAAAAATCCATAAATTTAGCTCTATATATCAGTAATTTTTATTCAATTTTTAAAAGACGAGTTATTTATTGATTTAAATGAGAGCATTAAATGTAAATCAGTTTCATTAACTTGAGTCAGAGTGGGAAAACTCTGCAGTGATATGCTAAGCAATTTTACAAAGATAGCAGGAAATTGTTGAAGCAAATAAAATTTGTTTAAACTAATTTTCTTTGTTGTAATATATGTCTTTTAAAGAGTTATCTTTCTTTGAAAAAAATAGATTTAAAAATAATAATTAAGCAAAATAATAACAGCCATTAAAAAAATATATTAAGCCAACATGCTATTTTTTTAAACTTAAAAACTACTTGTTAAGCTCTTTACCTCAAAATCTGTAAGGAGAAACTTTCTTATAATGTAGTAAGATTCATATGACTGATTTAGAAATGTCACTTTTAAACCAACATCAGTTAGAAACAAATCGTCACTACCACCATTTACAGAACCAATTGGCCAATACTGGTGGCATTTTACCTAGAAACCAAAAATATAATTTAAAAAGAAAACATATTATAAATATCTGAAATACACATATATTTTTAATTAAGTAGAATTATAGAAAATAAGTCATATTATTTTAGTAATATGGTAGCAGTTAACTTGTGAGAATGATGTTAACAATATACAATAGAGAACAGGTGAAATTATGCACTTAAGGGGGAATGGGAGTACTGGACCGTGGGTCTCCAAAGCAAAGTGCATCAGTGTTAATCGAATGGAGGAAAAAATATTTTCTCTGCCACATTTCTCCGGCTGTATTGAATATTTTCACAAACAGATTTTTTTATGTGATAAATGTAGCTGACTTACAGGTCCCGACAATCCCACTTTTTGAAATTGGTTCGAATATTTTTAAAAATTTTCAATAAATAATTTTACAAAAATTATTCGAAGCAATTTTAAAAAGTGAGATTATAGAGACCTGTAAATTATCTACATTTATTATTAAAAAAAAAAAGTTTGTAAAAATATTCAATACAACCGGAGAAATGTGGCAGAGAAAATAGTTTTTTTCCCCATTGGATTAACACCAAGGCACTTGAGTTAGGAGACCGCGGTCCAGCGTGCCCAGTTCCCCCCCAGTGGGGGAGGGGGATGAGACTGGAAGTCTGGTCTCCAAAATGAAGTTTTCTCTTGATGTTAATCCAATGTAAGCCAGTCAAATTAGACAAAAAAAAGTGCTGAACATCAAACAAATAGCAATAGAAGCAAAGTTAGTTTTTTATACTCGGACTAATGTCCTTAATAACATCCCAAAAATCAACATCTCTAGGATTAAGGAAAACTGCCTTCTTAGATTTACCATTGAAAATTTAAAAATCTTAATATTGCTTAAATTACTTCAAAATAATCTCAAAGTAAATTTTTTTTTAACCAAATTTATTTTAAACATTCAGAAATATTGGTGAGGAAAGAGAATCCATCAAATTAGCCATCATCTTGGATTGCCATTCAACGCCTAAATAATGCTATTACTGCACCTATAACTATAAATCATGTTCAAAATGATATTAATAACAACTGTTTTTAACTGCTATAGTGTTTGATGAGACATGCAAAGTAGCCGTATTGGCTGCCATCTGGAGTATTCTAACAATATATATTCTATGAACAGCGCATAATTTCTTGATTAGCTCCGAACAAATTCTGCAAAAAAAATTAGCTTTAAACCAAGTATTTTTCGACTTCGACAAATAAACTCAGCAGCATACATCGAATCAATATCTCTGAAAACAGGGGAATGGTATTTCGGTTGCAACTTTGGATTGACCTTTAATGTCTAAAACATATTAGTTGTGCAGGGAATATTATTTTTTGCAATTATATTTTTTATGGAGGTATGCGTAGCCTGCCCTCCAACATGGAATTAACATCAATATCTATTGTAATAATGCTTATAATTGCATAATTCCAAACAAATTTGGAATATTTGACAGTAAAACAGTACTTTTTACTCGAAGTCCAGTAAAATAATATATTTTGGTATTCAAAACATCCGGAAGCTTTGATTTTTGGATATGTTTTATGTATTGGACCTAGGGGCGCCGCTGCAGGCTGCGCCCCAAGGTCAAAAATAGGATTGATTTTATAGCAAAATTATTGCAGTATAATTAACCTGTACACGTTACCATAATATAATTTAATGTTTTGGCTGATTTTTATGCTGGTGTTTAGTAATAAAGAATCACAGTTATCAAGAAAATTTAAAAAATAAAACATGGCGGAATCCGCCATATTGGTTTTTTTCACTTTTAATATTTTTGTTTTATATTTAACCCAACAAAATATTTATATTTTAAGTATATTTTTAATACTTAGTTTAAGTTACTATAGAACGTTAATTTGAAGAAAATATAAAAAATCAAGATGGCGTCTTCGGCCATATTGGATTTTTTCACCGTTTATATAAAGCGATCCATAGGCCCTAAATTAAAAATTCTTTTATTTTAGTTCAATCTTAATTTTAGTTTATATTTTAGTTTTAATAGGTAGATTGTGAATCTAGAAGATAGTTTTTCGCTAAATTTGAGTATTTTTTTTTTAGTTAAGAGGGCGTGTTCCGTCATATTGGATTTTTCTTTCTAATTCAATATTTCGAGTTCAATTAGGCCAAAATTAATAGTTTTCTTTTCTAGGTGCATTGTGTCATAAATAATTACCTAAACATTCAAAAAATCCAAAATCAAGATGGCGCCTTCCGCCATCTTGGATTTTTCATCTTCTAATATTACGTGATCCACTGGCTCGAAGTTAAAAATTCTTTCATTTTTACTTTTATATTTTATTTTAAAATGCTTTATATACATCATAAAGTATTATTTAAACGCTTAAAAAATCCAAATTCAAGATGGCGTCTTCTCCCATCTTGGATTTTTTACTTTCTGATATTACGTGATCCATTAGTGCGAAATTAAAAATTCTTTCAATTTTATTTGTATGTATTGTGTTTAAAATACTTTAAAACCATGAATTTTGAAGGAAAAATATTAAAGATTTTATCCACCATATAAAGGTTAGGTATTTTAAATATTTTGTTATTCATTTCGGCAAAATTACTACTACTTTTTTTTAAGAGCCCTACTCTTATAAAAGGCTTCCTCTTTTCAAACAAGATTACTCTTACACTCCGAAACACAAGATTGCGTAAGCTGGTATCCTCTCAATACTAGAGCCCTCCACCGTTAGTTCGGCTCTACTCAATACCCCTCACCCCCACATCTTGCGAGTAAGGTTAGGTTTTGAATTATCGTCGCACTAGAGCTACACGAGGGCTTTTGGCGACGGGCGTCGTATTTTAGAACCCTTGCGAGTAAGGAATTTTTTTCCTGAGCCCATAAATCGAAGTAATTGCTCTGGGCTTGCGGAGATCTCACGGACCGGTATAATTCAAAGAATATGGGATCAAAGGTTAAGGGGATCGGACACCCCCATTCCCCGTCCTACCTCGATCGGGCTGGCTAATGCTAAGTCTATGGGGAAAAAATGATTTTTTTTCCGATGAAAAGCAATGAAATTATAGGAATATTTTGATGCGATTTTTTTTAATTCATAAAACTCCAATTAAATTGCGGTTTCTTAAGGCTACTTTTTTAAAAAAGTTATTTACTTTTTTTTAAATTGAAATTTTATTTTTAGCGAAATATTTAAGTTAGTTAAAAGGTGAAAAACCGAAAAATTTTCTTGCTGGAACAAAATTTCAACATTTTTTTACTAATACAATATCTTTGAAGTTAAATTTAATTTTTTTAAGTAAGGGTTTTTGCGGAACTTTTAAGGTAAGTGTTTGAAAATTGGCTGAAACCACGCCTCCACACAGGCCACGCCTTTCAGGAAACTTTCGGGGGTCAGAGGTCAAAAACTCGTGGTTGGGAAGCGCACTTGGGGGTCTATCTTTGGGGGTTATTATCTATTAGGGGTTCTTTTTCAAAAGAATCTTTGAAAGAAGATCTGGTGTTCCTTGTTTGTTAGATTGCTGTTTTTTTTTTGCTTGCTGTTAAGAAATGCTTATTTTCTACTCTGTGATTGAGAGGTGTCGTTCTAGGGCCCGTCATTCCACTGTGCTCATAACGTGTAGTTGGTTGCCACCATGATTTGATTTAAAGTTGCCTTAGCTTATTGTACTGTTCTGTGTTATAATTTGCATTATAAAGATTATTTTAAAATAGTTCAATCTGAAAAAAGATTTCAGGATTTTAGTTTCGATAAAATTCTTTAAAAAATAGTAAAAGTTTTTTTAATTATAATTTTAATTTTAAATATTTGTTTACTATATATTTTACAAAATTTTCTCAATGAAGTGCATTTTTTTAACATAAATTTACATAAATATTTTAATACAAAGTTTGAAAAATATGTAAGTAAACAAATTTGAATTTTTTTTCAAAAAATCCCACTTTTTTATATTAAACTAGGGGGCTCCGCCCCCTGCTCGCTATCGCTCGCCAACACTATCATTTACGCAAACAAAAAATGGTGAAACGTAACACGTAGGGAGATCCTTTCAAAAACGCATCTCACAACGAAAAGTAATAAAACTAAAAAATTAGGTTTGTTACAGAATCTGTCATCTAAACCGCTTCCACACAATATTTGTGCTCAACAAAAAAACCCGCACTAATTTATACACCTCAGAAAGAAATTCGCCAAACAGGGCCTTCAGCTTATAATTTATTTCTAGTTCATACCCCCCGGGAATTGCTGTGCAATTCACATTGGCCGCTTCGCAACCGGCTCGCTCGAATAAATAAGATTATGTGCTAGCAATTTAAAAACCAAATGTGCAGCAGTACATAAATGCAAATGAAGTAAAAAAAGTTTTAAAAGTCACACGCCAAATACAAACGATTAAATATATGCTAACGAAACTTAATTATAAAACACGAAAATATACCATTAATGACTCTAAAAATTCTTTTTCAAATGCAACAATCAAAAAGATCAAAAATACAGTCCGGCACATCAAATCTCTATGATTAGTAACACTACCCACTAATAGTCTAAATTTAGAAATCAGAAAAGTACGTATAACTCTCATTATTTGCACGAGTTTGTAATTATTAGGCTTCTACTAGTTATTTCGCCAACTGCTAGAGTTTCTTGAGTAATTATATACCATGTTTGGTACAACTGAGGTGATTAGCGCTATTCCTTTGAAAGGAGGTGAAGATCTGGTCTAACAATCACCTCATACAGCCACGTGTTTTCAATTCGGAGGTTCTAAACGTAGAAAACTAACTACCTGCAAATGTATTTAGACTATTTTTTATCAGAATAGATTTTGATTGGTCCTAGAAATAATGGAGAACTTTTAGTTCTTCAGTAAATTGCACATCGCTCATTCCTCATTTAGACATTCAGTTGTAACGTTTCAATTCTTCTTACTTCTTCGCTGCTCAGCGTTTATTGAAATCAGCTGCTGCTTTTAAATAATTATATGCTACATCGAATATTTCTTTATATTTTTACTTAAGACATTTAATCCTACTTTTTTTTTTATGTTTTTGTCATTTAAAAAAAAACCTAGTGTTTTGCTTATATTTCTGTCATGGTAGCAACTTTATAAAATATAGATGAATAAAAAACATAAACGCTATATGTCTTCGGGATGTGGGCGACTGAGACTAAGTGCGCTCAGGAAAAAGAACCGAGGTGAAATGTTTGATTCTGGAAAATTTAGTAATATTTTGTCCAACTGGTAGTAACTATCCAGTTTACAAAAATTAAAGGAAAAATTAACGAAATTTTCAATTCGTATCATGGCTTTTTTATTTAAACAAAAACTGTGAAATCAAAAACTAGCTAGGAAAGTCAATGGCATGTAACATTCTCAAACCTAAGTTGATTTACTACTAAAAAGGATCTAAATAAAGAGAAACTCCCTGGAGTCTGTTGACAACAAATACAGCGACACCTCCCTCCAAAAACAACTGGTTGGGTAATCTGGCCTTGAAATGCAGAATTAATTTGACTTTTTTGCCCATCAGTTCTATTGTAATCGTTATTTCTTTTATTATTAGATAAAACATTTTCTTATTTATTATTTAACGACTGCGAATTGTATATTTTTTGTACCGCCATTGATAGAAATTTTTATTTGCTGTCATAATTTTTAGTGAATTTTCAACTTTAAGTTTTATTTCAAAGATATTTTATTTCGAATGTGCTATTCACTTCACAGAAATAAAAAATTCTTTATACTACATATATTCCTTTTATTGCATTTTAACTTTTCTCTAAATATAAACGGAAATGAAATTGTGTTTGTTTTATATTTTGTTGCAAAATGTTTGTAAATAAAATTCTTTGTTCAGTACAAATTTGTTTTGTACATATAAATAACATCTTTGTTTAATGTTGTAACGTTTTCATTGAATTTTTACAAATGTTCTTCTATCTGGCATTTGCTTGGTTAAAAAGTTCATAATAATGTTTGCAGACACCACAGTATATTAAAATATAAAATCTATAACTGTTTACCCTCCCATTCTGTAGTGTCAGTATGGTGTGTCTCTGAAAACGTTATTATTTTAATATTGGGTATTTAACCGTGTAAAAAAAGGCGTTATAGTTCGTTATTTTCTACTGTCCTGTTTTGGATCCAACACAAACATTCAAAATAATTTGAATCAATTTAAAATGCTATAAAAAAGACTGATCTAATTAACAATGGTCGCAAGTAATTTGTTTCAGGTGATGTAATGCTCTTGTTTTCATTTTACTGCGATTTTATTGCTTGCTTCGGTTATTTCTCTCAAAATGACCAATATAGATGAAAAGAAAATTATTAATTTAATTAACCTTTTATCCAACGGGTGTAAATCCAGTTCACAAAAATTGAATTATTATACCGTAAAAAAATTCCAAAGAAATTTTTTTTATTCATGTACGAAAAAAGTCAACGAACTTTTTTACCTATCATGGCAAAAAACTGTTTTGAAATCAAAAACTTGTTATTTATATTATTTTTTGCATTCTTATACCCCTATCTCTAAGCGAATAGGACGTAATTTAACAATTGCACATTACTAGCGTGAAAAAATTAGCTTATTTCCTCATTTTATTAAAGGCAATGAAATTTACCATTCTCAAACCTAAGACAAAGCTAAATAAAAAGAAACCATTGAGCTAGGCAAACTCCCCAGAATCACATTCACATTGACAACAGATAACGCGACAGCCCCTGCAAAAACTAGTTGGGCGACAAAAAGACAAAAAAAACGAACTCAAGCTGTCTCTCGTCCTCCCTGAGAAGTATTATTGCAAAGGATAGTATGTGCAACGCAGGCTTCGCCTACCCCACTACTTCGCGTGGTTTTCCAAGAAGGGGGGGGGGGTGCTTGTCGATTCCCCCAAGCTGGTCATTAGCGCCGTCAAGACAGACTCGGACCTCTACTTTCGGGGGTCAGGATCAGACCCACTTGTAGGGAGAGCTTGGGGGGGGGGGGGGTCGTCAAACCCCTCTCTCAAGATAACTGTATTGATAGGCTAGAGATTTGGCCGTGGCCCCGCCTCCTGAGTTGCCACTAAATTCAGGTTCGGTAGGAGGCTGTGAAATTGAGAGGGTAGCCGAAGCCCTTAATAAACATTTAGAAAACTCTG
Source organism: Oedothorax gibbosus (assembly GCA_019343175.1). NCBI lineage: Eukaryota > Metazoa > Arthropoda > Arachnida > Araneae > Linyphiidae > Oedothorax > Oedothorax gibbosus. Next base: position 9,306,541 of record CM033282.1, on the reverse strand, counting down.
CAAGAAAGACTGTATTCAACCAGAAGAAGTAGTAACCTATTTATTAGAAAACTGGAGGGATACAATTTCAAGAATAAAAAAAAGGAAATGTCAAAGGTCCTTCCTTACAACCTAAATATGGTACATGTAATCTTGAAAATAAACCACCTATGACCCTTGAATGTTCTTTAAAAACAGAGTTACCGCTGAAACTTAGGTGATGGAAAAGTTTTGCTTTACAATGCTATAGAGATAAAGATTTCAAATTCTTCAAAGACATTCTCTTTAAAGAACGCTACTCTGAGTTTAATAAATACTTAAATTGACCGAAAATATGAGTTTCAGATTCAACCAGAAACTACTGTAAAGTATCAACCTCTGCTATAGATATGCCACCTAATTCTTATCCAGAAGCAACCATGACATTTTTAGCAGAAGCCCAAGGACTAACTAAATTAGCTGGTCATGAGTTTGCCATTTACTTGGGTCATCAGTTGTATATAGGGTGGCTTTGCAAATCATCTTGTTGATAAGTTTTATAGGTTGTGTGGGGTCAATAATGGGTGAAAGTGGTCTATCCAAAGTCATGTCAAGTGTGTTTGCAGGAATCCTACAGCTGCAGAAAGGGAAGAAGTTTCCAAAACCTCAGGACTTTAAGAATGTTTGACTGAATGAATGCAAGACTAGTAGAGTATCGTCGAACTGTTTATTAAAACCAGTTTTCATCAAGATGTTATATGTGAGAGTCGGACAGGAAGGAAATTGGTTCCTTCATATTGAAGTTGTTCGCCAAATTCTACCCTATTTCTTTGCACCAGGTCATCAAAACTATGCACGATATATATTATTTTACTTAAGAGAAATGGAAAAAATGCCTAAAGATGCGTTAAAGAACTTTTTAAAAACCAGATCATGTTATGCGACACATGACGGGGTTTGGAATGTAATTTATAGTGACATGTGGATTGAAACTACATAAAAGCTTCGGCCATGGTCCAAACGGGATTGCCGGAATGACTTTGAAGCCAGCAACTCTAAAGACTTGGGCCTTAAGTTTACATATTTGTACTGAGTCGATCTAATAGATCGTCTAATACCAACGGTAAAAAATCTAATAATGAGAAAGACTCCATCTTGAATGGCCATAAATTCAAATATGTTGCAATTGTGTTCCCCATTTATGTAGTTTAAACCATTCTTTATTAAAAAAACACAACTAAAGTAGAAAGAATTTTTAATTTTGGACCAATTGGTCCCCTAATATTAGAAGGTGAAAAATCCAAGATAGCGGAGGCCGCCATCTTGATTTTGGTTTCTTTGAATGTATAGGTAATTAACGATGATTTTAAAGCATTTTAAAATAAAATAAACAACTAACAAACTAACAACTAAAATAAACAACATAAACAAAAATTAAAGAATTTTTAACTTCGAGCCAGTGGATCGCGTAATATTAGTAGATGAAAGTAGTAAAGAAAGAAATTAGCAGAGAAATATTAGAAGATGAAAAATCCAAGATGGCGGAAGCCGCCATCTTGATTTTGGATATTTTGAATGTTTAGGTAATTATTTACGACAAAATGCACCTAGAAAAGAAAAAGACTATTAATTTTGGCGTAAAAGAACTCGAAAAATTGAATTAGAAAGAAAAATCCAATATGGCGGAAGACGCCATCTTAAATATAAAAAATACTCAAAGTGAGCGAAAAACTATTTTCTAAATTCATAATCTACATATTAAAACTAAAATAGAAACTAAAATTAAGACAGAACTAAAATAAAAAGAATTTTTAATTTAGGGCCTATGGATCGCTGAATGATTATGAATTTTATGATCGCTATGAATTTTTTATTTTTTAAATTTTCTTGATAACTGTGATTCTTTATTACTAAATGCATCTATAAAGACAAACTATTCACTTTTGTCCAATAGATCGTCAAAAATTAAGATTACAAAATTCAAGATGCCGGAGACGCCACCTTGAATAACTAAAAATGCTCAAGGGTATCAAAAAAACACCTTCAATATTCGCAATTTACACCCTTGAATCTATAAGAATCATCAATAAATAAAACTTAACCTCTCAGTGCAGGGTCCCCCCCCCCCCCTTGGCGGCCTGAATAATATACAAGGTGAAGCAAATAAAAGTGGCCCCAACGTAGAGAAAAGACTACGACAGAAATGTTACCACCAAGTCAAAACCCAATACAAAAACAGGTTTGCTAACATGAAGCCATTGATCGCTTCAATATTAAGCCCAAACAAACGCTTGGCGACTTATTTGCCGGCAACTACGCTATGGTTTGAAAAGCTAGTTGAAATGAAATATAAACAAGGTTTGTAGAGCTCTGATAAAAAAAAATATTACAACTATTGATTATTTCGGTTCTTATTTATCGTAGAGAATCGGACCTTTCTGTTTTGTTAATACAAAACCAAAACATTCTAAATTGATTGCAAGACCCAGAATCTGGTGTTCAGACCCGTTTTGGAATGTTTTTGAACTTGTTGACAGCAGATCCTGGCTGACCCCATTTTGTAACTGATCGCTGCCTAGTACTCTTTTTCGGCACTTTTACACATTTAAATTCTTCAACAAACAACTGGTCACATTTTTTCCACGATTAGTTTTAATAAAATTTTCTACAATGAACACGCTCTGCTGTACTGTGAGTTTCATCTTCACCTGTGAATTGATCAACTTACACTCACACAGTCGCACTACGATCTGAACTGGCCAATAGTCCATGAGTAGCTCTAATGTGATGCTAATCCAACCAATGCAAAAACAGGTTTGTCAAGTGAAACCATTGCACGCTTGAATAATCTTTTATTTCCACATGAAAGCTTTCAGGCGGCTTCAAGAGTTTTTCTCGCCAAGCATTTCAACGTATTCCTATCTCTAGACCGGGGCCACTTTTCTTTGCCTCACCCTGTATATTGAAGGAAATTTACAACTTCCCAGCATCTTTGTCATAGGATTTAGGTATCACAAATAAAAGCAAATAAATCTGATTTTGTAAATGCCATAAAGACTGAGTTGGTAAAAATGTCGTTTCTTCATTACAAAAACGACTTTTGATTAGGTACCTCTATTTTCTTGGTGGAGATGCTTTACTGTATTGAATAACTTGGACAATTGTTTTATTTTCAGACATTTGCAGTTATTTACAGTACATTGTTAGGTATGAAAAATATTCTGTCAATAAATTTGACTGATATTTCACTAGTACCAGCATTAAAGATTCTACTCCCAATAAAAGATCCTTAGCGTCATATTTTTGATTTCCATAAAGCTGAAAATGCACAAAGAGTCTTCCTAACAAACAAAATAAACAGGTTTTCTGACAATGCTTATTGAATTTTTTTTTACAAGTATGATGTCATATTATAAAAGAAGTTGAAAATGCAGACCTTTTAATTCCTCAGACAGTAGTTCAAGCTTCACCAACAAGGGATGTTGTTGGTACTTCAGATGAATCCAATGTTCTTATATTTGTGTTTCTATGTTGAAACGGATAATGAAAAAGTTGCATTTGTCCCAACAAAAAAAACATGCTATCATAAATATTTATCAATGTAATATCTATGCTACAAATCTAGCGTTAGGAATTAATGTCTGTAAATGTTATTTCTTTTTGCTATTTTGAGATTAGCATTAAGAACCCCCAAACTTTATAATTGTTAAAAATAACATTTATTGTACTAATTTTGAGATCAACTTCAAAACAATGATTGAAACATAATGGGCATTTTAAATATTAATGGTCAATCTAATATGGTGGCCAAAATGGTGGTTTTCTGCCGTTTTTAGATTCAATGTATAAGTTGCCAAGAGTTCATTATACTGAAAAATACTTGGTTTAAAGCTTATTTGCATAATTTGTCGGGATTTAATCGAGCAATTATGCGCTGTTCTTAGAATAAATATTGATGGTAAATCCAAGACAGCACCTTCGCATGCTTCACTAAACAGTATAGTAGTTAAAAATAGTGTTCCCTATTAATACAATTTAGAGTAATTTGAGTAATATTCTTTAGACGTTAATGGTCAATTCAAGAGGGTGGGTAAAATAAGAGTCAAGATTAAATAGTTTAAAAGCAAAAAACATTTAAAAACTAATTTATATACATACAGAGTTTTTCTCAATTATACGGTTTAACATCAATATCCCTTTAGATTTTTGTTCCCAAACCATTAGCCAAAAATGACCAGTTGTCACAGGTAATGGACCCTAGAAAAGAACAAACAAAACTGATTATAAAACATTGAATATTCTATAACTTTAGTGATGAATTCAGTTTGAAAACCAGATTTTCTCTATGAGACAGTAACAGTTTTTATTCACTAACACTAGGATCAAAGTTTAATACTAAAGAACGTTTACCATTCATTTTACAAGAAACAAATCATAAGCACAAACCTTCCTTATTTATTCAATTCAATCGGATGAATAGAATTATTTTTCAAAAGTTACATGTTCTTCTTTCACCTGGTATCGTATCGTGAATCAGTGTGAGGAACTAGGAACTTAGTTACATTTTCGACATGGTACTTAGTACTGAAGAACAGCAAAATATTTAAAATAGAAAATATTACATTTTATTTGCACCCTGCATATTTTCACTAATTATTATAGAAACAAACATACTTGAGTTAATATGTATGATCTTTCTGCTGCAGGAACATTGACAAGGCTAGCATTGATGTAATCTTTGTCCCCTCTTTTTAAACATACTCTACTGTGATCAACTGAAAAAATAGATATATATATAGTAAAAACCATACATAGAAATCTTTTAAACTGCTGTGGGCAGGTAAACTGCAGTATCTAGACTAATGACTAAGACTATCGATGTAAGCACTCAATAATACTAACCTGTAAAAAAGTATACTAAAAGATTGATTATTTAAGAGAGAAAATGGTCCAATTCATTGTTGTGATTACTGCAGTTTACCTGCCCACACAGTAAAGATATTAGCTAGTAAGACATGGTGGAAAATAGTAGAATGGGGGGAAATGAGGGGAAAATATACATTTTGTTGTAATAAATGTAAATGTTCTTATTTTTATTTAAGAGTCATTTTACAGAAAAAAAATCGCCCGGCTCAAAATCTTCAGGTCACAGAATTTGCTTTTGTTAATTTTTTTCCTCAAGTACTAGAGACAATTTTATAGGACCAAATTTTTAATTTTTTTCCAAACTCCAAGAATATATAAGCATGATTTTTTGATGAGAAGTTAAACCCAACTTTTCTCATTTAGCATCAGTTTCTATGGGAAAATGGTGTTTCTGAATGGATATCATATAACTAAAAAGGGCAAGTTTGAAACAATTAACCAATTTGTTTTATGGAACACTATTACTAATTACAGAACCTTTAATCTGGATATCTCAGGACTTAAGCTTTCCAGATTAGGGAATTTTCCGGATTATGGGTTAACTACCTAATTTTATCAGAATTGCGAAAATCGGAAGAAGTGTAGGGAAATATGATTTGCAAATCATGTTATAAGCGCCCTACTACGAGGTATATCCACAAAGTACGGAGATCTTAAATGAAGAAGGGATAAAAAAAAAACTTTCGCCACGCTATCACAAGTGAATACAAAATTTCGGAAGCTACACTGCGATGCAAAAGTTTAGACAATAACTTCATTTAGCTGTAAAATTTAGAATTGTGATACATAGTAGAATTACAAAAAAAACCTAAACATATTAAAAAAATATTTTGAAATGCTTTAATTGAAACATAATTGTTTGATTTGCTATAGCAATAATTTTTTTCATAAAAATAAATATTTGTACGATGCAAAAGTTTAGACACAAATACAAGATTATGCTAATTTAAAGTAGATAATGGCCTACTTTTGCAATTTTATTGATGAATTGTATTTTTTTCATATGATAAATTTAAAAATAACACGATATCCGGAGAACTAAACGGATTTAATAACAATATTGGTTCAATTTTACACCAAACAAACAATATAGCCACTTTAAATCTTTATTGAAATCATATTTGCTTCAAATGTACAATTAAACATCTTTAAATATGAACCGAATGCCTACCAGTCCATCACCTTAAAGTTTTGTCACGAATTCGTGGATTTAGAGAAATGCATTGACCGATTTTTTTGATAAAAAGGACAGTTGTTCCCATATAAAATCACAAAATAGCGACATATTCTTTTTTGCACTTTAATACAATGTAGAGATAGTCACCTCTTCAAAAACGACAAAAAAGTCTGTCTCATCAACGTAATTCCCTCCACACCATTATAAACGTTCCACCTTGATGCTAGAGTTTTTGAGGGGAAAAACCAGTGTTTTCAAAAGCTTATTTTTCAATATTCGGTTAAACCGAACGTGTTTAAATAGCACTAAAGAGACCGGTTAAATTGTAACCGGTTCAAAGAAACCGGTTTTTCAAGAAATTTTAAACTTCAATATAAAGAAGGAACTTTCGTAATGGTGTGGAGTGCATTTACGTTAAAATTAACGACTTTTAACGAAGAGGTGACTATCTCTGCATTGTACTAAAGTGCAAAAAAGAATAATATGTTGCTATTTTGTGATTTTATATGGGAAAGACTGCACTTTTCATCAAGAAAATCGGTCAATGCATGTCTCTAAATCCACGAATTCGTGACAAAACTTTAAGCTGATGGACTGGTAGGCATTCGGTTCGTATTTCGAGATGTGTAATTGTACATTTGAAGCAAATATGTTTTAAAAAAAGATTTAAAGTGGCTATATTGTTTGTTTGGTGTAAAATTGAACCAATATTGTTATTAAATCCATTTAGTTCACCGGATATCGTGTTTTTTTTAATTTATATGAAAAAAATACAATTCATCAATAAAATTGCAAAAGTAGGCCACTATCTACTTTAAATTAGTATAATCTCGTATTTGTGTCAACTTTTGCATCATACAAATTTTTATTTGTATGATTTAATGCAAAAGAAGATTATTATTTTGTGACAATAAGTTGTGATACGTCTAAAATATGCAATGATTGTAACACTACAAAAAAAAAAAAATCTTATCCTTAAAATATACCAGTATCCCGAATTTTATAAGTACATACCCGGAATTTCAATAATAAATATTTCAAAATATTATAGTTAAAGAACAAATGTTTAATAAGTAGATATTTTTGTAGTAGAAGATAGTAGTTTTTGACGAATGCGAAATGTCCGGATTTTGGCAACGTTTTTCCGGTCATGCGGCATATTGCAATAACGGAATGCAAATTTCAATTGCTCGGCATCCAGAAGACATTCGAAAATTTTGTCCTAAAAACTATTTTAATTTTAAGGCTATCATTCTAGAACCAACCATACCGAAACTTCGGCGAACCAACTATCAATTTTTCGCAGACGCGATAATCGAAAGCACGCATTGCCCATGCGCACATGATGTCATAAAGAGCGCCGGTGAAAAATACAAAATAAAACGCGGCAATCCCGCAGCTTCGTGTCGTGACATCACTGCAAAAAACAAAAGTTCTTAATTTGCTAACTATGTTCTTTTGAAATCTCGGCGAAAGTTAACAGTGCTGGTGAAAAAATGCGATTTTAGAGACTTAAACATGAAAAACGATACTTTCAGAGACACTTAAAAAAAAAAAAACTAATAGTGAGAAAAAATTCTAGTCCGAGGCCTGCGTTATCACAAGAAAATAGACCAACATTTTCGAATTTCTGATGAATATTTGCAAAAAAAAAGAATGATTTTTGGAAAATTCAGTATTACTGGATTTAATCCGGAGAGTTGGCTGATCTGATTAATAAAAAATAACCCACAAAAACTGCTATACTTTCTGGAAAGTCGTGAGCAAGCGCACGGAACCAGTTACGGCGCCCTTGCATTCAAAACAATTTCAAATATATATAAATTTCTTACTAAAAATTAGTTTCTGTACATTTCCAAGTTATCGTAATTGGTTCTGATTTAACTTTAGCCAAGATTGTTTAACTTTAGGCATAGATATAAAAAGAGTAGCAGATCTGCCCCTAGGGAAAAAGGTGAAGCCACTTTTCCACCAGTATCCCATAAGGCAGTTCGCAAGCCAAAACATCCTGTTCGCCCATGGCGTGCCATAAGCCACCAGATGGCACCATGAGATAAATTCGACTAATAAAAAATATATATTAAATATTAACTAGTTGAAACTCTTTGCCAGTTTTGCTAGCATAAGTTTATCACTGGATATTGATAATTTCTGGTAGATTTGAGGTATTTATTCATAAAAGAAGCATTTTAAAAATGCAATTTTTATTGCATGTAACTCTTCCGCAAAAGCAGTTTTTTGCCAACCACTATCCCGTGATGCATTGCGAAAACGTCGAAAAGCGGTTTCATCACACAATCGCGGGATTTGTATTGCGTTGTACGGGGATTGCGCAATCGATGGGCATATCTGCTACACTTTCTATATCTATGACTTTAGGCATCGATGATCGTAACATTTTGTTTGCTGGTTTACTGCTTCACTGAAAAGAACTTATGCCGGACTTTTTCCTATTGGTTGATTTTAATAGTTATCAGTTAGATCGACATGACGTCATAGCAACGGAATTTAACTTACGGTTCAATGTAAATAAAAAACCGATCTGCAGCGTTTATGGCGAGATGCTACATAATTTTACACGAGATGTTCTAAAATTCATACAAATATATTGTTTTTATGACTTTTGGTCGTTTTTGGCTAAATTCATGACTTTTCATGACAAAATTTACACAATGTCAAAATTCATGACTTTTCATATGCGCACGAACCCTGTAGTTACTGTTACACACCTACTTGGTTTTCCTAGAGATGTAAAAAAATACATGATGATGATAGTTAGATTCAACAATATACGAAAAGGAAGCAGATATTTTTATTCTTAATTGTAACATATAACATGCTTACGTTATAAACTCTAAATTGCTTACTATGAAATTCAAATACAAATTAAAATTAAATTTAATTGATGGAAATAACTTCATTTAAGAAATATTATTCAAAGTTACAGGGATTGGATGAACTTGTTACGAGAATAATGTACAAAACTTGAATTCTGCGTACCACATAATTACATAAGAGACAAATATTTAGATATATTTATTTTGCATAAGAGACAAGATATTTGCTCAAACATGTTTGTCGTAACACACGTTACAAGTTGTTAAAAGCATTTTACTTATATCTTAGTAACTTATGAAATATGTGATTTAATTAAAAAATAGCAATGTGTGTACATTATTTTGTCGAGTCCCTGTAGTAATGACAAATATTTCCCAATCTTAAATACAGGTATTTCAATAAATTTAATTTCATGTTAATCTACATTTAAATTACATAGTTTAATTATAAGTACAATTACATAATATAATTGCATAGAAATTTATTTTATAACATAAGCCTGTTACTATTAAGAATAAAAATAGCTCTTTTCGCTTCAAATTCAAACGTTCTTGATTCTAACTATGTATCAACACACGCATTTTTTTACAACTCAAGGAACATTAAAAAACAGCTTTTCTAACTTGTTTTTCGTGGTACTATTGCAACAAGGTACTATGCAACATTGGTATGCACTAATATTTTCTACAATTTGCATAACTTTAATAGATTTGGCGCGATAAGAAAAGCATTAGGAAGAGTGGCATTCGCAAAACGCAGCGGCCGCCTATCTCTGGCTTTCCCAGTTAGGACGACTGACGTCACGCGGCGAGGGAAGGCCAGAGGCAGCGTTTTCAAGGGGCGGAGCTAAGCGCAAACCTTTGAAAATAAATTTAAAATAAACTAATGGTCGGATTGAGGAAAAATTTATGTCGATGTTCTAAGAATAGCATGGAGATTATTTTAAAAGAATAACAAAATACATGCAAGTTCCCCATTACTATTGTAGCTCCGGTTCAAGCCAATCGGTCCAACCAGAATATATAATAATCTATATATTTTTTTTACCAAGAACTCTATCAAGAAGATCCAAGAACTGCTTGAATGTTAAACAACTTTTGTTTAGGTTTATTTGCCGTTATCATCTTTCTTACTTCAAAGTTACAAAACACCTAAAAATTGAATTTACCGATATGTGTCCTAAACTAATAAAAGTAGCCCACTACATGATTACACTGTAAACTAGAATACGAGGCGTCGAAGATTGTTTGACCGATCTGTCCCTAAGTAATAACAAACACTAACTGTGATTTCGCGCAAATAAGAAAAATTACGAGAGGTTGAGTATTAGTCTGTCCTGAACTAAAAGTAAAACTATAAAAAAATTAACGCTACTGCGATATTGGAGCAAATAAGAAAAAATTTGTTTGAACCAATTGCCCTGAACTAACACTATATTATAAAAATGAAAAATTTAAACAAAATTCTGTTTTTTTCCTATTAAAAACTTCCATCGCAATTTAGATGTTTTTCAAAGCCAATGAACGGTTATTTTTAAAATTCAGGATTTAACCTCGACGCCTCATAATACTTGCTTAATTGAGGCAAAAGTGTATGTTTTCTTTTTGTTTAAGACAGCAGGTATATTTCTCTAAGTTAACATCGGCAGCTGATGGCTAATTTTTTTTTAACAATTGAGCCGATTCATCGGTCTTCCCCTAAAAAATATAAAAACCGTTGAAGAATTTGAATTGTTTATTATTTCGAAAGTAATTATACGTTAAATCACTGTAAAGAAGAAGTTTAGAGAAACTATGTAACGAAACGGCAAAACTTAATTTTAAAAACAGATGTTCAAAAACGCCAAAAGCTGTATCAATAATAAAAAAATCTAAAATAAAAATGCTTGTCAGCAATTAGAAAATTAAAATAAAATAGCGTTCGAAATACCGCCAACAACAAGTGTTATGGCAACCATATCAAAGGAAAACACAGAAGGATTTGGCAAAATTGTAACTGGTTAGCAAGCATTGTTTTGTAGAATGCCGAAGTGCTAAGCGCACCATTTAGCACTGAGTTGGCAATGTTTTAAGAAATGAGAATTGTATTAAGAAATGAGAAAATCAAGGACTTTTCAGCGATTGTTGGTCAAAATCAAGGAGTAGGAAAGAGTCAATTGAAAATTAAAATCGAGGACTTCTTAAGGACCCATTGGAACCCTGTAGAAAAATAACATTTTCTATTTTTTTTTATTTAGTGGTGGAAAAGTGTGGATAGGGTTAGGCCTGGGTTATATATACAAGATCTAATTCTAGAATAGTTAATAGTTTAATTTTGAAATTAACTTTAATAGAAACTTTTAAGAGGACATATAAAAAACATTTAAAGATTTTTTAATACAGTGGTAATTAATTCATAAAAACTTATTTAACACGTTGAGTGCCACGATAGCGATGGGAAATTTTCATCGATAGAGGCTGATGTGAAGTAGAAGAACATACTGTTTTTTAAACCAGCTCGTTACAATGAAAATGACTAACTCTTCTTCATTTTCGAACGAGTAAAAATCTTAGTTCGAGGTTGTAAAATTACAAAATTAGGTTGAATTGTCGTTGCTAACTAAAACTACACTACCGCTAGTCTTAAAAATACGAGGAAATGTTCCTGGCCTTTTCCGCCCAGATAACTCCTCCTCTGTCACTAATTATTGAATTTAAAGTACCTAACCAGATTAGTTTCATCATCATTACGTTTTCATAATTCATATTTTATTTGTGTTGTTTTTGTTTGAAAAAACTATACAAAAATGAAACAGACTATTTGCAAGTTTTTTGATCTGCACTGCGAAATGCAGTACGTCTGGTCGCCCTACACTTGAGTCGAAAGATTTAGTTACCCCGTAATTTGAAATAGAATGTACAGCTGTCGACAAAAAAAGTAAACACTAGAATTATTTCGGACGTTAGTCATCCTATGGAATCGGACCTTTTTGACTTTGTGAACAAATAACATTCCGAGTTAAATTCATGACACAAAATTTGCATAAGGGGCCCGTCTTCATATTAAAAATGTTACCAACTTCAAAATTTTAAATGGAAACATCCCTTTTTAAGTCCATATTTCAAATTTGTGACATATTTTAACACGAAATACTATGTTTTGTTAGTTTTTGAAGAGCATTATTAGTGGAGTTAGAGACATGCAAAGTTCAGGGGCCGTAATGTTAAATGAGTTGCACATAAAAAACTATCCCACTCTATAAATAATTAAGATAATGAAACGAATTTTTTACTGAATAATAATTATAATAACCCAAATAAAATGCATATTATTAGGGTATTTAAAACATTTTTTATATTTTTAAATAATTCTTAATTTCTAATTACTTAATTTCTAATATCTTAATTCAAAAATTCAAATTAATATTTTTTATTTTTTATTAGAATTAAATTAAGTTTGAATTTTTAATAAATTATGGATCAGAATATATTCTTTAAAAAAACTAAATCACACGTCCGTCTCTCTCAAATATGCAAACTAAAACTTAACTACAACTTTCAGCATGCCAACGAATGGTTAATATTCAATAATAAATAAAAAAAAAATTGTATCTTTATAAACAAGTTTACCAACAAAACATACCTAAATTTAAAACATATTGTGGCTCTCATAAAAAAATAAATATTGTTGTCTCGTTACTCAATGGCGCACAGTATAGAAATCTTTGACATACACAAAAAAATTTAAACTTTAATAAATAAACTCTTAAAATGTTAACTATACAGTTGAAATAAACTTGCAAAAAGGGGGAAAAATTGGACTTCATCACCATTAACTTTTGATCCCTTGCAGGGCTCCTCAACTTATTCTACCTTATATTTCAATATTTCGCTTCTCCCCTCGGACGAACCTATAGACTACGCTTGTTATTTTAGAGATGGTCCCCCAAAGGACATCAAGTGATTCGATTAAATAACTCGTCAAATATTCATCCAAATGTAACAAAAACAGATTTAGGGGTTTTCGAGGGTGCTTAACATTTCTAAGTTATTAAAATTGGGTGTTGCTATTGGAAATTTTAAAGTTCGTAACATTTTTAATATGAAGACGGACCCTTAAGCAACATTTGTGTCATGCAATTAACTCGGATGTTATTTATTCACAAAGTCAAAAAGGTCCGATTTCCTTATGATGACTAACAGCCGAAATAATCCTAGTGTTTAATTTTTTTGTCCACAGCTGTACTCTTTCAAATCATGCTAAGTAGTAAGTATTATTCCAAACACAGCAGGATCGGTTGCAAAAGTGTTTAATCTAATTTCCTACGTTCTATATCTTCAAATGGATCATCCTGCCTAAGCTTTAAAATCTATGTATGGAAGTTCATCAGTCACATCTGGGATTACTAGGTGTCAATTAAATATCATACAAAAGGGTGGATAAAATAGCTAGATCATTTAGTTTGTCGAACCACTAACACCATCATGTTTATCGAATTTTCAAAAGAACTTGAACTAATAAGAATGATTGGCAAAACGGTACTACGAATTTTATCAGAATGCGCTGTTATTGGTGAATCAGAACCACTACGAGTTATATTATAGCGTGGGAGTCAAAGTGTTAAAGTAATTTACTAAAAGTGCCTAAAAGAATGTTCTTGAAAGATCATGTAAAATGTTATTTATCTAACATTTAAGTGATATACCCTTAATCATGCTATTTAAACAGATCTCCAATTCTCAATACCAGTTTTTTGGCTCCATTCCTCCCCCTTTTCCATCAATACAGGGTGGTCATAACTAAAGTTTAAATGTTTAACGAGCTCTGGAAGAGAAACTGCAAAATTAGGTATGTAGTCTGTTTGGAAAGAACTATTGTAGTCTGTTTGGAAAGAACCATTATATCCATACATCGATTGTAATATAAAAGGTGTACGAGTTTATAAAAAGCACCATCTAGAGGCAAAACACACTTGATCAAAAATCTCAATTAATTTGACAATCAGTTTCTGCGTGCTCAAAGCCAAATACAAATTTTTCCCTAGACAATTCCTGGTAGTTTATCTTTCACAGCTTGTTAACACTAGAATTTTAATTATGCCCCCCTATATCACAATTGACAGCACAACTCAAAAAAGTAAGAAGATTGACATGTTGCTGTACCTCCTGAAAAAATTTGTGTGACATTAAAGTCAGGAGTGTAACTTTTAAAATGTAAACTTTTTTTTTCAGGAAATTGCACCAAGACAAATTCAAAGCCTAGAATTTATGTCTTCTTTCGTAAAAAAAACACCTCTATAAAATTTGTATTTAAAAACAATAATTTTTACTTTTTTTTTAAATGTATACTTGAGAATATTTCTATGTTTTAAATTATTTTTAATTTTAAAAGTGACAAAAAAATTCTTGAGTGTGATCTTAAAAGAATAGACTTATGATCCTAAAAGAATAAAATTTATGCAATACAGTGAATCTCCATAATATGTACCGTTTTGGTACTTTTTTACTACAGTTTTGATAATACATTAGCTATACATATTAAATATGCATATCTCAAATTAATAACAATTAAAAATTATTGACAGTATAGATAAATAAAATTTAATCGGAACTTACTTATAAATGATAAATTTAGCTATTTGAAATATTAAAACCATAAAACAAGCATACTTACATGGATTAACATCCCTATAGCGGTTCAAACTCTTGTTTTCAACTTTTTTAGCCTCTTTTATTATGTAGGAAAAATTGCACGATTCATTTCGAATTTCCTGAAATATTTAAAACAAGGTTAAATTCCAAATTACATCATTTATTTACACATAAAGAAGAAAGTAAAAAAGAATGTCGAAAATTTGCAAAGGTAGGAAATAAGACCAGCCTTCTGAAGAAAATAAGAAGAAACCGGTTCATAACGGGATCGTAATTGTTATTTATTTTGCAAGCTAAATTTCAACCCCAATGAAAATAAAACGGGTTTCATCTCCGAGTGTCCTCGACATTGCCGACCCTGAATGGAGAATCTTAGTTGAAACTAAGTTCAGTGAAGCGTGAAGACTATGCTGCCAAGGTCACGGACTGATGTTGTTTTCTTTACACCTTAAAGACTAGTTGACTGAACTGCCCTGTGCCAGAGCTACATGTGCAAAATACGCATCACGTCGAGAACTAACAATTAAACATCATTATGTGGATACCGTGGATACCAATCTTATTTCATCTTCAAGATTTAACTGCTTTTGGGTCCTTATTTTTAATAGATAGTATCTAAACCTTAAGTTTGATTGAAACTTAGTTTTATTTTAAGGACATGTGATTTTTTTCTTTTTGGAAATTTGATGTCCCGTGTATAAGTCGACCCCGATTTTTACGGCACTGAAATTTTCCAAAATTTCTTGGCTTATACACGAGTATATACGGTAGCATTTGAAATATCGCCAAGTGTTATGGCAACCATATCAGAGGACAACAAAGAAGTATTTGGCAAAAATGTAACTGGTTAATAAGCATTATGTAGAATGGTGAAATGCTATGTGCTCTGCACCAAGTTGGAAATGTTTTAGGGAATGACTTCTTGAATTTGAATTTCACAAACAAAGAAAATCAAGGACTTTACAATGATTTTTTGTCAAAATCAAGGAGTTTTAAAGGTCCTTGAAATTAAAAATCAAGGACTTCTTAAGGACTTTCAAGGACCAGTGGGAACCCTGTGAATAAACAATTTTTTTTTTTTTGCCTGGGTCTATATAATCAAGGTTGAATGAAAATTTGGAAATTGAAAATTTCAGTTTTGGAAACTGGGCAGTGGGCAACAAGCTTTTTAATCGCGTTACATCGGTTTAAGTTTGGTTAATTTTAAGTTGACGGTGCTTCTGTCGCCAAGGGATTTGGCGCTTTTGTTGGGAGCGATAAACATTTTTTTTGGTGATGCGGCATTTTCTGGTGAAATACGTTGTGGAATCTTTGTTGTGGCTAGGTGGCGCTGGTTATACTTGAGCGAATGTTAGGCGCATGGGATTTTTTGTTCTAAATTAATTATTGTCCAATCGCTGGCGCTGGTGATATTTGCGCGGAATTTAGGTTGCGCGGATGATATGCGCGTGAGATTTATTTGTATTCTATAAATTACTTTTTGTTCTATCGTCATTTCGTGAGGTTTCGTTTTTCGTTTGCGTTTGGCTTTTGAACATCCGATTATTATGGATGGTGCTTATTTAAATTCGGAATTTTTTGCAAAACTAAATAAATTTATTTTTGATTTACTTTGTAAATTAAAAATTGCCCGGGGCCCCAAACGAGTGTTTAGGCTTTCAATGGGCCCTACAGTACTGCCCCATGTAGGATACTGATGTTTTTTAGAGAAAACAAAATTGCCCGGGGCCCCAAACGAGTGAATAGGCTTTCAATGGGCCATACAGTACTGCCCCATGTAGGATACTGATGTTTTTTTAGAGAAAAAAACATTGCCCGGAGCCCCGAACGCGTGCATACTGGATTTCCACTTACTCTTGTAGCTCTAGTGCGACGATAATTTAAACTAAACTAAATTGCCCGTAGCCCAAACGCGTGCGTACTGGATAACCATTCCTGTAGCCTTAGTGCGACGATTTTTCAAACGATATTAAACTGGATTCCCACTCGTGTAGCTCTAGTGCGAAAATTTTCAAACAAAACTAAACTGGATTGCCACTCGTGTAACTCTAGTGCGACGAAAATTCAATCAAAACTAAACTGGATTGCAAGTACTAGCCTATTGTGTAGAATAAAGTTTGTTTTGTGTTGCCCAAAGCAAACCAAAACCCCGAGTCTGGTTTATTTTTTTGAAAGTAACTAGGGTTACTGCATCGGTGTAAAGGAATCTGGCAATGGGGAAACACGCGAGTTTCACCAAGTTGTTGTTGTTTTTTAGGCCAAATCCCTTGGCGACAGAAGCACCGTCAACTTATTATTTACCTTAAGTTTTGTTTGAATTATCATCACACAAGAGCTATCATTAAATCAGTATACTTTAGCAATTTTCCTAAGGTAGGGCCAATGACAAATAACGCATAAACACTACATTTAAAAATATTGCCACATGGCAAAAAAAATGTTTTTACCATCTTAGAGTTCAATAAAGTCTAAATTAACAAAAGCAATGAGCTATTGTGTTGTAAACAATGCCCTACGCCTAACTTAAAATGCTACACCAACAAAAAAACAAATCACCAAACACTAACACTCAATGTGGAATAGTTTAGATGCTTTTCAAATACTACATTGATGATGAATCAAAACGAGTCACTAGAGGACTTACACTAATGTGAAGTGATAAAAAGGAATGAAAAAATTACATAGCAAAAAATTAGGGTTGCCACTCTCCAGAACACTTGATTTCTAGTAAGACTGTTTTCCAGGTTTTTTTTTAACTCAAGTGTTACAAATATTCCATTTTAGAATAATAAGGGTGGGAGTGCACCCACTTGTTTAAAAAAAAAGTATAAAACATCTAAAAAAATATTACATGGACGAGATTTTATTAAAATTATTTTTAATTTATTTATAAACCAAGGGTAATTCTTTTGAAACCAAGAATTGGACTACTCATGATTGCTAGGGTTTAGAGGATTTTTTTTAAAAAACATGTCGGTTCACATTGGCATACTGATGTTTTAGACTGATTTTTCCCTAAAGCAATATTGGCCGCAGATGGTAATTTTTTTTTCAACAATCGCCGCTAATAGATCAGTCCAATCCTTAATGGCAAACTTTCAAACAATTCGACGAATTAGCAAAATCGCAACTTAGCGATCCAATTTCACACGGTTTTGGGGGACAACAGTGGAAAATATGCTATTTTTAATGGATTTTTTTTACACTTTTGGTACATAAATATTAAAAAAAATTGTATAAATCAAAACCAGAAACTTTTTTTTCTAAATAAATCTTAAATAGAAAAACAGGTAATCTATTGAGATCTTTTTAAAAATTAGAACAAAACCTCATTATCGGTGCACTTTTAGGAAGAATGACAATTTTGCTGGTTCTCTCCCACATACAGTATTAACATTGGCCTATAAGAATACCTAAAATGAGAATTAATTCTAAGCCAATCGCATTTAAAAATGATGAATAAAACCAATCAAATGCCTTGACATATGCTGCCACTATAAATATGTTAGTTAGATTTAATCAATGTCTTTAAATGTGCACAAAGTTAGAACTTTGTTTATTACACAGTAATACATTATTCATGAAAATAGATTCACATTTTTCAAAAAGGTATTAAGATGAAAATAATTTACGATTAAAAAATATTTCAAATGTTTCTCAAAGAATAATAAGATTGAGTGTAGTGTGTTACAATCATACTAATATGCATTCATATGGCTTTTAAGACAGGAATAATAATAAATATATTTTCGAAAATGGAAACAAAGTTTGATACAATATGTAAGAGAAGAAAGCATCTTCATCTGTCATTCGAAGTTACATAACTTCCAAAATATAAACAAACGAGAATTACCTACCTGGAATAAAAGGTTCCAGCCATTTCTTTTGTCTATATCTAAAAACTCTTTTTCCATCAGAAAATCAATGTTATTGCCTGACTATACACTTAAATAATTATACAATTAACAATATATAGTCATATTTTAAGCGTTATTTCTTAGTCTCTTATTATAACGTTCTTGCTCAGCTCACACTCGAGAATAGTGTAGACTGTAGTGTTGCCAAATTTTACCCTCGATCTCCTATATGGTGTGTTCAAACTACAACAATATTTTAAATGACAATACTCTCGCCAATGGAATAGCGGCCGGTTTTTTCGACAAACCGTAGTTTTTTTTCAACCGCATATCGCTATAGTCTGGATATTTACACCGATGCAATGCTGGTGTTGTGCTAGGAACGTGGAATGTGTTGAAAAGATTTCAACGCTTGCTTTAGCGCGAGACATTGACAACAACATTAACACGAAAAATTTAAATTCGATTAGTGATGCAGCTGCCGCATTCCGCCAAACAAACCAAACACACCTTTTACACGTGCGCAAAATTTTTGAAAGGTTACGATCTTACGGCCTAACAGTTAATGTTTCAAAATGTGTTTTCGCAGTCCCAGAAATTTCCTTTTTGGGTCATCTTATTACAAAAAAGGGTACAAAACCTCTCCCAGTTAAGGTCGAACCAATTCTCACCTACCCCAGACCACAAAAGGTTAAAGATCTTCGACGTTACCTTAGCCTCCTAAATTTCTACAGACGTTTCATACCTCACGCGGCCCATTCTCAAACAACTCTAAATGAGTACTTAAAAGGCTCAAAGAAAAATGACAACCGCGAAATCGATTGGACCGATCAAGCAATCAAAAAGACTTCGAAAATTGCAAAACTCAAGCTCAACTAGCAAACGCAACCATGCTCGCGCACCCAAAACTTGACGCGCAACTGTATTACAAGTAGACGCTAGCAACTTCCCATTAGGTGGAGCTCTTTCACAAATCAACAATGGGCATCTTGAACCATTGGCTTTCTTCTCCCGCATACTATCCCCAATCGAGCGCAATTACAGCGCATACGATAGGGAACTTTTAGCCGCCTATGCATCAATCAAACACTTTCGCTACATGCTCGAAGCTAGGAACTTTACTTTGTTTACGGACCATGATTTTCGCCTTTAGACAAAAACCAGAAAAATCATCACCACACCAAACGCGACAGTTAGATTTTATATCGCAGTTTACAACAGACATTCAGCACGTAGCTGGAACCGACAACATAACTGCCGATGCCTTGTCCAGGATAAATGCGACATCTATGCCGCAACCAATCGACTTCCAGGAAACCGCCAAATCTCAGAAAACTGACCAAGAACTTCAAAAT
This sequence comes from Oedothorax gibbosus, assembly GCA_019343175.1. Taxonomy (NCBI): domain Eukaryota; kingdom Metazoa; phylum Arthropoda; class Arachnida; order Araneae; family Linyphiidae; genus Oedothorax; species Oedothorax gibbosus. Next base: position 9,286,800 of record CM033282.1, on the reverse strand, counting down.
CTGATCGAAACGCCAAAAAGCTTACAACTAAAGAAAATAACCTTGCCGGACTCGAATGTAAACTTATATTGCGATATATCAACAGACAACGCTCGCCCTTACATTCCTGAAGCCTTCCGCCGCAAAATTTTCGAAAGCATGCACAATATTTCACACCCTGGCATCAAAGCCACAAACAAACTAATCAAAGCGCGTTTCATTTGGCCATCCATAAACAAAGATTTAAATCATTTGTCCCGCCATTGCATTCCATGCCAAAAATCAAAAGTTAGCAGGCATACAAAGACGCCCCTGGGCGCATTTAGTGGCCGGACTTCGAGGTTTGAACATGTCCACCTGGATCTTATAGGCAGGGCCGTGTGGTGATTTTTTCTCATATGACGCAATTCTTTAAAATGCCGCCCTTGATTTTTTTTATAGCTTTCATACTAACTCTATATTTTCACCCGGACTGGACAAATTTCAGTACACCTGTATCCATACGTCGAAAAAAAAAATGTGGTAACAAAACATACAATTTTTTATTTAGATTTTTCTTAATTTTGAAATTTTAAATTGTATTTTATGTACGTATGCAATAGATATTTGATATTATTAATATAAATCCCAATCTAAATCAATAATGAAAAATACGATATAAAATATTGATTACACAATTTTCTACTTGAAGTTGTTGAATATTAAAAACATGCATGATCTCAAAAGTTCAAGTATTTGTTTTAGAGAATATTTTTCTCACATTGAAATGAAAACGTCATATCAGACATTTTTGAGATCTTCATTTTTAACAGTTTACCATTAAATAACAAATTAAAGCATTGCGTTCCAAAAACTTATACAGAAAATTGCTTAATAGTTATAATCCAATATCAAATTTTCTTATAATTTTTTAAAATAGAGTAGTTGAGGACAAAAGTGTTATTTTTTTCAGCACTTCTTGTTTCTTGTCTCCAATTCCCATTTATAATTATGTATATCTTTTAATTTCCACAATTTGAAATAATGAGGCAGTGACGGACAGACAAACGAATACAGTCTTTATAAAATATTCCACTTTTTACGTTATAAACGTAAAGTGGAAGTTGAAATGGCATTGTCAAATTTTCTCTTGAAATACTCAATATTTCTATATTGTCTTATTAACTGTAATTATTCAGTGTTTAGATAAATGGTTCAAGGTAAATTTTTTTAGGTATGGTAGTTGACTTGACCTGCTACCCTGCCAGAGTAAAATGGACAGTACAATTTCAAAAGCATATACAACTCCCCCACACCCCTCCATAACAAACGGTGGTACGTATCGGTTTCACACAGTCGCGGTGGTCCCTTTCCCCTGATCTCACCCTCAAGGTTTTTTTTTAAGGAGAAAACAAGAAATTAAGTGTAAACATATTCGGCTTTAGACAAAATCGTTGGTGGGCGCCGACAGGAAGGCGCATTCACCAGAAATGCCGCTCCTTTGGTAATATGCGTAGTGGTCTTTTCTTTACGGGACTAAAATTTTAAAAAAAAAAAGAGAAGTGGAATTTACACATAGTTAAGTACCGCCGAAATTTGCCGCCCCTACTCAAATGCCGCCTGAGGCGGCCGCCTCTCTGCATCATAGCACCACACGGCCCTGCTTATAGGTCCCTTGCCAACATCACAGAACTACAGATATTGTCTCACAATGATCGACCGTTACACCAGATGGCCCGAGGCAAAACCCATTACGAACATATCTGCAGACACCGTCGCCAGAGCGTTCTACAACGGATGGATATCGAGATTTGGAGTTCCATTCCGAATCACCACAGACCAAGGCAGGCAGTTCGAAAGCTCGCTGTTCCAGTCTCTATCCTGCCTCCTGGGAATTCGCCGTATCCGAACCACCCCTTACCATCCTCAGGCGAACGGCCTGGTAGAAGAATTCCACCGCCCCTTGAAAGCAGATATAAAAGCCTACAACACAGATCGCTGGTCTGATGCCCTACCAACCATCCTGCTGGGTTTCCGGACCACCTTCAAGGACACCCTTCAAGCAACATAACTTCCGAGCTGGTATTCGGAACAACTATACGCCTACCCGGGGAGTTCTTCGAGCCAACACCAAGCGAAACACCACCAAATCAACTGGTTGAAGATCTCATAGGGAACACTTCGCCAACATCCGACCGGCACCGACTTCCAGCCATGGAAATCCCAAAGTGTTCATCCACCCACACCTCCACAGATGCACACATGTGTTCCTGAGAACCAACAAAGTCTGCAAGCCTCTTCAACCACCGTACGTGACCCTTCAAGGTTTTGCTGCGCAGGGAGAAGACTTTCCGCATCGCCATATTGAGAAGGGAAGTTGAAGTAAGCCTGGATCATCTGAAGCCTGCCTACTACTGCGCTGCAGAGGAACCACCACCCATCACCTCATCGAACTCTTCCACGGGCGCTTCACCAACAGCCCACGATCCAACAACATAATCGGACAACGGCCCAGATCTTCGCACCCCAGCAGCACCAAGCAGCATCGGACAAGAGACACCACCCGGAGACGCCACAGCACCAGAAGCCAGGTTCCGCGCACGACAGTTTCCCGCCGGTCCAGTCCACGCCCGCAAACCGAAACCAGAACAACTCGAGGTGCTGCAGACGACACTTTTCCGAAGCCGATCCTCAAGACATCCTCCGGAAGAACAATTCGCCAACCACTTCGATTTCTAGTTTAAACTTTATCAGAGCGTAGGTTTAGGATAGGAATAGGATATTGCCAGGGCCGCCGACAGAGGGGGGGGGGGGGCAAAACTATGCATTGCATAGGGGCCCGTGAAAAGTTAAAGGGCCCGCGCCAGCAAGCCCTGTTTTTTTTTAAATTATAAGGAAAAAATTATTCGCAAATCACTAAAATATTTTATTGGTTCGAAATTAACATTGGGCCCCTAATGCCCAGGATTAGGGCCCCTTGTCGGAAGGACCTAAAATTGCATTCCATTATCAAAAGAAATTTGCAAATTTTTTTTTATTAATTTTGTAAAATTCGTTAGTATTATTGCAATCTTCGTGACTTTTCACACGTATAATTTTTTTTAAAGACAACTCGATAAGCAAAATTCATTAGAATATTTAACAAGAGGGGGGGGGGGTGATCCTATGGCACTTTAGAATAATATTTACCAACTGGCACATTTAACGACGGGGACTAAGTCCCCATTCGTGTTTGGAACCTTAAAATTTATTTAATTTGAAAAACAAATGCGGAAATAGAAATTGTTGGTGTTTATTATAATTTTTATTGAAATGTTTAGCATTGACTTTCTGGCATTACTTTTTAAAATATATTATAATTTATTCTTTCTTCGATCATTTAAACTAAGAAATTATTTCTTCTTCAGTAAAAAGTTTCACAAGAGGGGCCCTTCGGGAATTTATATATATGCACCCCCCCCCCCCCCCCGCACACACACCTTTTAATTTTTTTTAAGCAATTAACATTTATTATTAGGGAAAGACCACTTCGCATTTTCTAAATGTGTAAAAAAAATATTTGTAATAATAAATGGTAGGGCACTTGCAGTTTTAATGCCAAGCCAGTTAATATCAAAATTATAGTTTTGATTTTTTTTAATTCGAATGAAATAAGAATAAAACTAAATTAATATAAATCTGTTTTTCCGAAATAAATTAGTTTTGATTTATAAAATAGGGTATACTCCAATATGAGTACACCAAAAACAGAAAAAAATTAAAAAGATATTTTATGCAATATATTTTATTTAAAAAATTACCGGTTATGTCACTTTTCAGTTTATTCGAAATAATAACTGGACACGCCGCCCATTTTTGTCCCGTGTCCAGACAAGATTTTTTTAGAGCAAGGAAAAAGAAGACAGAGAAGAAAGTTTTTGTTTCATTCTATTCCTGTTTCGTCTGGACGAATCCCTCACTCCTATTCCCTTATCTTATTCCTCGATCTCCCGCGCCTCCTTCTACTTGCTTCTACCCCACTTGTAGCAAAACACCAGGGTGAATAAAAACAGAGTATAATCATAATCCTACTTTTTCTATAGCCTAGGCAGAAAACACTGTGCGACAACACAGCTCACAGAGCATGTTTCTAGTGTGGAAAATAGTCACATATTTCCTCTCATTCCTACCTAGTAACCATTCTCGTACTTGAAGCTTTAAACTCGCGTAGTTTTAATTGCATTTCTCTTTTTTTTTTGTCAAATAAATTATATTTTTTAAAAATAAATAATTAATGATAGATTTAACATAAAAAATAAATTTTGGTTATTTAAAGTAAACAACGAAAATTACTACATTTTACAAAACAGAATTCAGAATTTTGATCGCAAAGTTTTTCACAACATAAGATGCAAGTGATAATTTTTTATTTTTTATGTAACTAATTATTCTCTCTATTTGTTTACAGTTATCATTTTGTAATGTTGTATGTAGTAACTAATATGATGTTAAGCTTATGTGTTAATTAACACCTATTTAAATAGGTTGTCTTAGATTTCCCAAAGACACACATACGTGAAATTTTTGTTAGCTAACAACAAAGTAGTTACTTTATTTAGAAATAAGGGGTTTAATTGTTCACTAATAGTTACTATAAATTTAGGATCATTATAATGAAGTAAATTGACTTTAATGAATAAATTAATATTATATTTAATATTGCAGCGGTTGGCGACACGTCACTGTCACCGCCTCGATACCCGCCAGACACTACGCACCGTCTTAAAAGAAGTAGAGATACATCTCAACTGTTTTCCCTCCTTGGAACGACCCACGGGAGTATGAACTTTCCAGACTGTTCTACCGCAGAGCAGAGACTTCTCGGACATTCACGAGAGCAGACGCTCTCGCCCCTTTGCTCGCATGAACTCGTTGTCTTGTCTTCGCGAACATGTTTCGTGTTTTACCACTTAATTGTAACTTGTCCTTGTAACTATTAATGATTAATTAAATTCAGTTGTTTTGTTTAAGCTGGCATTATTCATTTCAAACTCATGGAGTCAGATTTTTAACCGTCCTAATTGGAGCCCCAACATTGGCGACCCCGGACGTGCGAACGAACCTATCCAACTGCATCTTCAAAATTATGCGAAGCCCAGCAAAAATATCGAAAAAATTGACAATGCGAAAAACGCACTGCAATATAGCAATAAGGATTTCTTAAATCTTATTTTCCCCATTTTATTTTTTGAAACAAAAACGTGTGTATACCCACGTGGATTCGCATCGCAGGGAGATTTCCACCAAGGTATGTGAAAACTTTTCTTACTGTTCTGGTCCAATTCCCCACTGTCAATTTTTTCATGTAGTTGCCCTCTTCAGATTGCCTAAAATTCGCGATGAGTAACGACGATTCTCAGAACGGCACTAAGCCAAATGAGGAAGTTTCACAAGTCGCCCATGTGGCCGTAAAAATACCACCGTTATGGAAATCTAACATAAAACTATGGTTTATATAAGTCGAAAGCAATTTTGCACTTGCAAGAGTGACAAACGACGTAACTATGTATAACTATCTCATTACTGCAATCGATCCGGAAACCCTTAACAACGTTTCGGATATTCTATTAAGCCCACCCGAGACCGAAAAGTATCAAACTTTAAAAAACCGTCTCATCGCTGAGTTTTCGGACACGGAAAACGAAAGGGTCAGGCGCTTAATTTCAGAATTACAATTAGGCACCGATAAGCCATCGCAGTTGTTACGAAAAATGAAAACAACGGGAGGCAACTTAAAGGAGGACTTCCTAAAAACGTTGTGGTTGCAACGCCTACCCGAATGAGCCTACTTCGATGTACGGGACATCGACAAATTGGCCCAGATGGCAGACAAAATAGGCGAAGTTCGCTCAACATCTAGCGTATACGCTGTTAGGCAAGAAAACTCCGCCGCGCATGCCGCACCATATAAAACAGCTCATGCAACAGCGCATGCCGCATCATACGTGGCGCAGGCACCGGGTAGTGAAATAGAAGCCCTTCGCAACGAGATAGCCATGATGGGCCAAAAGCTCGAGCGTCTCACTTTCGAAAGGGATCGTTCTCGTCCGCATTACAGACAGCGTTCCAATCACGTGGGAGATCCCGGTCAAGGAATAGAGAATTCTGTTTCTACCACGCTAGGTTCGGCAACAAAGCGCGTAACTGCAGAGAGCCATGCTCGTTTTTAGCAAACAACCCGTCTTTCGTAAGCGATTCGGAAAACTCGCGGTAGCGGCTGCGGCCAAAACAACGGCAGCAGTCGCTCAACCTACACGGCTCTTCATCTACGACAAAAACTCACACCTCAAGTTCCTCGTAGACTCTGGGTCGGACGTCTCTTGTGTCCCCGTCCCCAATAATGCCCGAAAGTTAAAACCGGATCCGCTACAGCTGTTTGCTGCAAATAACTCGCAAATATTTACGTATGGGACAAAACTACTACAGGTCAACTTAGGGTTAAGGCGCGACTTCACTTGGAAGTTTTTAATAGCAAATATTCCAGTCCCTATATTAGGAGCCGATTTTCTAAGGCACTACGACTTACTAATAGACCTCAAACGGCGCCGGCTAATAGATAACCTAACTAAACTTACCCAACCTGGGGTGTTGTCACAACAGGCTAGCCACGCATCCGTAAAGCTCATCTCTGAAAACACCTCAAACGACACGCCTTATCACCAAATCTTAAGAGAATTTCCTGATTTATTAAAACTAAATTCTGGATTAGGGGCTGTAAAACACAGCACCATCCATTACATAGAAACAACCGGACCTCCAATTCATAGCAAACCAAGGCGACTAAACCCAAAGCTACAGGATGAGGTAAAAAAGGAATTTGAATTTATGGTCAAACAGGGTATATGCAGGCCCTCGAAATCTCCGTGGTCCTCACCACTCCACGTCGTTTCAAAAAGCTCAGGCAGCATTCGCCCGGTTGGGGATTACAAGCGCTTAAACGCCTGCACCGTGCCCGATCGCTACCCCATTCCGCATATACAGGATTTTTCGAACGCTCTGCACGGCAAAAACATTTTCTCAAAGCTTGATATTGTGCGTGCTTATTTCCATATTCCTGTACACCCTGACCACATACAAAAAACCGCAATATGCACACCGTTTGGTTTATTCGAATTCCCCTTTTTGAACTTTGGTCTGTGTGGTGCCGCGCAGACGTTCCAGCGTTTTATGAACGAAATTCTCGGGAATCTTGATTTCTGCTATGTCTATCTTGACGATATTTTAATCTTCAGTAGTTCGGAAGAGGAACATAAGGTTCATCTACGACACGTGCTGGAAAGACTCAACTCTTACGGCTTAACGGTCAACATGGCAAAATGTATCTTCGGGGCATCCGAAATACCTTTCCTTGGGCACCTCATAACTAAAAACGGTACTAAACCACTTCCGGATAAAATCGACCCAATTCAAAATTATCCGCAACCGAAAACTGTTCGGGAAATTCAACAATTTTTGGGATTTCTAAATTTTTTTCGGCGTTTCTTACCAAATATCGCGCAACACCAAGTGCATTTAACTTCATATCTCAAAGGTGCAAAGAAAAACGACAAGACCAAGATCGACTGGTCAGACAACGCGGAAGCCGATTTCCAAAAATGCAAAGAGTTAATAGCAAACGCTGTCCTCTTGGCACACCCTAAACCAGACGCTAACTTATCATTGCAAGTAGATGCGTCAGACTTTTCCATTGGCGGAGCACTAATGCAAGTTGTAGAAGACGAACTACAACCACTCTCGTTTTTCTCCCGAAAACTTTCTCCCGCAGAAAAAAACTACAGCGCCTACGATAGAGAATTGTTAGCTGCCTACGCTTCAATCAAGCATTTCAGGCACATGCTAGAAGCTCGGCAATTCACCCTTCACACAGACCACAAGCCCTTGACCTACGCTTTTCGGCAACGCTCCGATAAGTGCTCACCTAGACAAGCTAGGCAATTGGACTTTATTTCTCAATTTACGACTGATATTCGCTATATCAAAGGCTCCGAAAACATCGTAGCAGACACGCTTTCACGCATTAGTTCCATCTCAATGCCAAGTCCAATTGACTACGAACAAATCGCACAAGCTCAACAAAATGACCCCGAATTGCAAAGCCTACTCAGTAACTCAAACATTTTCCATTTTAAGAAAATAAATCTCCCGGACTGCAAAAAGGCAATATTTTGCGATCTTTCAACTGGCACAGCCAGACCGTACATTCCCAAACAGTTTCGCGAGCACGTTTTCGCAACGCTACACAACGTGTCTCACTCAGGGGCTCGAAGCACCTCGAAACTCGTCAGGACGCGGTTTGTGTGGCCGTCGATCGGAAAAGACTGCACTAATTGGGCAAAATGTTGCATCCCGTGTCAAAAGTCAAAAATTGCGAGGCACAATAAAACCCCTTTGGGAAAATTCGTGGACCAGACAGAAAGGTTTTCGCATGTACATATCGACATAGTAGGTCCTCTACCCCCTTCACAAAATAATTATTATTGTTTGACGATGATAGACAGGTTCACGAGGTGGCCGGAGGCAGTAGCGATACCAGACATTCGGGCCGAGACAGTGGCGAAGCAGTTTTACGCCACCTGGATTTCACGTTTCGGGTGCCCGGAACGTTTAACGACAGATCAAGGGCGCCAGTTCGAGAGTGCTCTTTTCCGTGCCCTCTCGCAACTCCTGGGAATCAAGAAGCTGAGGACGAGCCCGTACCACCCACAGTCGAACGGACTCATCGAGGAATTCCACCGACCCATGAAGGCGACGCTGAAGGCCTACGACACGAGCGAATGGGCAGCTGCCCTTCCCACTCTGCTACTCGGGTTCCGGACCGCCTTCAAGGAGGATCTACGGGCCACCTCATCCGAGCTGGTATACGGGCAGACGATCCGTTTGCCGGGAGTATTCTTCGACCCCACACCTACCGAGGCCACTCCCCAGCAGCTCGTGGAGGAGCTCAGGTCCCACTTCGGCAGCATTCGCCCCGTGCCAACGTCGAGCCACGGAAGGAGAGCGACGTTCGTCCACCCTCAGATGCGGACCTGCACCCACGCCTTTGTGCGGCACGACGCCGTGCGCAAGCCACTCCAAGCACCATACGACGGACCGTATCCAGTCCTGGAGAAGAAGGAGAAGACCTTCGACTTGGAGATAAAAGGCGAGCGGCGCACCATCTCGATCGACAGATTGAAGCCAGCGTTCGTCGTTGCAGACTCACCACCCATCAATCCTTCAACAGCAGTCGACCTGGATCAGGGAATACAGCCAAGTACCCTCTCTCCGGAGGTGCGCTCGCAATCATCAGCACCGGTTCTGAGCAGACAGCACGCCTCGACCGACTCCGAGCGGACGACAACCCCTGTTGGCTCAGCGCGGCCAACACCCTCAGCACGAGCGCAGTCATCATCTGAACACTCGTCACCAGCAGCATCGTTTTCAACAGCGGGATCATCTAGGAGGCCCCCTGGAGTTCTCGCGCCAGCTCTAAAGACAACCCGTGCTGGTCGTGTCATCACACTCCCTCGGCGTTATGTCACATTCGAATAACGTTACACTGCGGGGGGAGTGTGCAGCGGTTGGCGACACGTCACTGTCACCGCCTCGATACCCGCCAGACACTACGCACCGTCTTAAAAGAAGTAGAGATACATCTCAACTGTTTTCCCTCCTTGGAACGACCCACGGGAGTATGAACTTTCCAGACTGTTCTACCGCAGAGCAGAGACTTCTCGGACATTCACGAGAGCAGACGCTCTCGCCCCTTTGCTCGCATGAACTCGTTGTCTTGGCTTCGCGAACATGTTTCGTGTTTTACCACTTAATTGTAACTTGTCCTTGTAACTATTAATGATTAATTAAATTCAGTTGTTTTGTTTAAGCTGGCATTATTCATTTCAAACTCATGGAGTCAGATTTTTAACCGTCCTAATTGGAGCCCCAACAATATAATTGTTTAGTAATAATAATTAAGTAGCTTTTTAGCAGCCAGATTATTATTTTATTAATCATAGTTGAGTGTTACAAAATCACACTGCTTCTTGTCTTTTTCTTTTGTAATTCGAATGTTATAAGAATAAAACTGAAATATTGTAAAACTGTTTTTCCGTAATATAGTATTTGTGATTTGTCAAATGAATAAATTTTTTCAATAAATTGTGACTCATGGGGTTTCTGAAATAATTGATTCAAATAGTGTTTTCACAAAATATTAGTGCATCGAAAATAGTAAAAATTATATTTTCTAAACAATATACTATTTCAATAAAAAATGTTTAGTTAATCACTTTTCCGTAGACTCGTAAAATGAAGGGAAAGTCCGTTTTTCTGGTGGGCAGACAAGAAATTTTTTTAGAGCATAGACGACCAAGTCTGAGAAGGGAGATTTTGTTTCATTCATTTCCGGTGGGGTCAGTTCCTAAGGAGTCCCCTATCAGGATGGGGGGCCCCTTTTAGTCTCTTATCTACTTCGTGATTTCCCGCGTTATTGCAAACATTCCATCCACACTTGTAGCATCAGAAGGCATTATCCGCGTGCAATCACCGAGCGTGGAGGATTAAAAAAGGAAGCGTAAAATAAACACGTTCCGAGGCCGGGATAGCCTGGTCGGTAAGGTCTTGGACTGGCATCCCTAAGGTTGCGAGTTCGAGTCCCACTGCCTTCCGAAGACCCCCGTGTACGCTAATGGTGACTGGTGCACGTTAAATCTGTCGTGGTCACAAAGTCCTCCAAGTTCCCATACCAAATCAATACCTCTGGGGGTGACAAGCCAATTCTGGGGATCCTCTAGTTGGCCTCTGTCTCTAAAAATTAGATGGGTCCACTTATGTGTGTGTGTTGTGTCTGTCTTACTTGACGAAGGTTTATAAGCGGGTCTCTGACCAAGCACACAAACCTGAATATATATGTCTACGAACCAACCAACCAACCTAAACACATTCCGCTACATAGAAATTCTGATTATTTAAATTAAATAAAAAAAAATACTTAATTTTGCAAAACCGAATTGCGCACCTTGAATTTCGAAAGTCTCCAAGACATAAGATGTGAGTTATGATTCGTTATCCTTTATATTATTAATTATTCTCTTTATTTGTTTATAATAATTATCCTTCTGTAATGTTATTTGTTGTACCAATGTAATGTTAGGTTTCTATTTGTTAATTAATACCTATTTAAATTGGAAGCCTAAGATTTTTCTTAGACACACTTAATTTTTGCTTTAAAGTAAGAGGGTTAAAAGGTCATTAAATAGTTACTAAAGTTAATAGTTTAAAATCATTATAATGAAATTATTTGATTTCTAACGAATGAATTAATATTTAGTATAATTGTTAACTAATTACAATTAATTAGCCATTTAAGTTGATTAAAACTAATTTACTACATTAATTAATTACAATTAATTAGCCATTTAAGTTGATTAAAACTAATTTACTACATTAATTAGCCCTTGTTTTTTAATCAATCATAAATCATAACTAATAGTTTTGGCTAAACCAAGTGGGCCAGATCGAACCTTTGTACCCCCCCCCCCTATTTCATTTTAATATGTAGTAACTTTAATACAGTTAACTCTATATTATTGCTTCGGAAAGTTACTAATTACAATGTGTATTCTTTTATAGCGAGAACCCTTGTTTTTATTAATTTTTTTGCTTTTTGTGTAAAGAGAAGATCCGAGTGGAGGGAATCATTGGTTGGTTCATTTAACATCGCACTAGAGGGCTATATGGTGACGGGCATCTTAATTTGGAACCGCTGTCAAGTGACGCTGGGTGGGGTTCTAATAAGTTAGGGGCCCGAACTAAGTTGCATAGGGGCCCGTAAATCCTGTCGGCGGCCCTGGATATGATATTGCAATGAATAGGATAACAAAATGATTATATATAATGAAAGTAACAAATATTTCTTTACAGTACCTTTAATTGATTAGTTGTATGTAGTAAAAGGATACCCGAAATCAGTCAAAGAATCTGTAAATGTAACTTTAAATATTAATACTGTACATCGGAGATTCGGACACGTAAATATTCCCCTAATTGAGCAAATGAGTAGAAATAATACGGTAAAAGGATCAAAAAATTAAGTTCTAAATACGAGGATAAAAATTGCGATGTTTGCAAAATTGCCAAATCTACTAGGGTGTCATTAAAGACACAGACGTACAAACGGTCGACTAATAGAATACTGGAAAGAGTATATATGGATTTATGGGGACCATCCCCTGTGAATTCTTTGGGTGATAAAAAGTACTTTTTGTCGATCATTGACGACTACTCGCGAAAGGTAGATGTGTACGTAATTAAAAGTAAAATTTAAGTTTTTCAGTGTTTTAAAAGTTATGCAGCTAAGGTAGAAAGGGAAACTAATTTAAAGTTAATGTGTTGTAGAACTGATAATGCCTTAGATTTCTGCCATAAAGAATTCGAGAGTTTCCTGGGTAAGTTGGGAATTAAGCAAGAACGTACATCTGCATATACATGTGAACAAAACGGAGTAGCTGAAAAATTTAACAGGACGGCGATGGACGGAGTCCGTGCGATGTTACAGGATAGTGGGCTAAAACCAAGGTTTTGGGCAGAGGCCCTTATGGCGTTTGTCCATATTAGGAACCGTTGTGAACACAAACTAACCGAGGGTTTAACTCCCATTGAAATCTGGACTGGACGCAAACCTTCTGTTAGACATTTCAAAATATTTGGTTCACTCGCGTTTGTACATATTCCAAAGGTTCAAAGGAATAAGTTGCAACCACGTGCAAAACCAGGGATTTTAGTTGGTTTTAGAGGAGGGGTGCAATTGAATGTAAATTGTTTTTATTTCTTTAAAATATTCGTATCTTTATAATAATTTTTTATGCCGAATGCCGCTTTAATTGGTCGTAAAATTTGCCGCCCCAAAAAATTCGCCGCTCTAGGCTACAGCCTATTTAGAAATCCGGCCCTGCCCTAAAGAACGCAAAGTTCTTGAGACTATTCAGGTAAAAATTCATGAGTCTAAAAATGGTGTCAACTGCTTATTCGGAATTTTTTTTTTTTTAGTTATGCTAAATATAACTTAAGGTCTAACGATGTAGTCAAATCCGATGATGAATCCCTTGATTCAACTAAAACTGAGAAAGTTGAATTTGCTAAAAGCTTAAGTGTAAATATTGACAACTGGAGAAGAGTCGAAAATCCTCGTAACTGAGTGATAGAATTGACGTGTACTACTATCCTCCAGATACGGATCTAGGAGGATAGAATGAACAGGAGTCGTCGCGTGGATTCAAACGTACGGGAACCAAGTGAAGCGAGAGGTGGAGGGGAGGTGGGGGAAGGCAGCCATCTTTGTCTACCTATTGTTCATATAGTCTTCTATGGGAGAATTTACGATTTTTCTTTTTAATAAAAAAATTTGATCACATTACGGAAAACGAATACACATATGTATATTTCTAATATGCTCAGTAGAATATATCAGTGTTGGGCAAATTTTAATTGCACAAACAATTAATGATTAACAACTAATTAATTGTTAATTGTTACTACTGCAATTAACAATTACTCAATTGTAATTGTGGAAAACTGCAATTAACAATTAATCAATTGTAATTGTGGAAATTATTGTTAATTGCAGTAGTAACAATTAACAATTAATTAATGTTAACTCCGACTATCCGACCGACCAACAACGACAACCCGACCGACCGACGAAGACCATTTACGAGACTGACTGACCGACCGACGTCCCGACAGACCGACCGACCAATACCGACTACCCGATCGACCGACCATTACCGACTACCCGATCGACCGATCAAGACCGGTCGGTCGGGTTGTCGGTCAGGGTCGATTGGTCTGGTTGTCAGTCTTGGTCGGTCGGGTTGTCGGTCTTGGTCGGGTTGTCGTTCTTGGTCGGGTTGTCGTTCTTGGTCGGGTTGTCGTTCTTGGTCGGGTTGTCGTTCTTGGTCGGGTTGTCGTTCTTGGTCGGGTTGTCGTTCTTGGTCGGGTTGTCGGTCTTTGTCGGGTTGTCGGTCTTGGTCGGATTGTCGGTCTTGGTCGGATTGTCGGACTTGGTCGGATTGTCGGTCTTGGTCGGATTGTTGGTCATAGTCGGATTGTCGGTCTTTGTCGGATTGTCGGTCTTGGTTTAATTGCAAGGTGCAATTAAAAGTTCAATTGCAATTAATTTCATTGCAATGTTTTAATTTGGGAGTTATTTTTTGGGAGTTATTAACAACTCATATGGGGGGGGGGGGGGGCTCAGAACTTGTACTCTGGCGAATTTTTATTTGGCTTAAAATAAAACACAGAGTGGCATGAAAATCAAAAGTGGCTCCTATTTTTGTATGTTTTATTTGCCTTCAAAGAATATGAATGAGTAACCATAATTCGAAGCAACACCAGGAAAAAAAGGAGTTATAAATTATGTTCGATGGCGTCTACCGTACCATACCAGACGAAGATTTCTGAAAATTATGTCCAATAAACAATACGATCACTGTAACGAAGTTTAAAAACTCATAAATCTCAAGCAGTTTATAAAACATTTCGGTGAATTGATGACGTTTGCCAATGGTATCAATGAGATATTCCCGCCATATTTTGCAGCTGGCTCATAAATCTTTCGAACTTTGTTTAACAGTTTTAAGAATTAATGACCTTCAGAAATATTTCTGACTTTTTCCCGCCAGATTAGACTCGAAGCCAAAATAACTAAATGACTGCTTTAGAATCAGTAGGAAAATACTTGTCGTCTTGTGTCAAATGTGTGGGTCTTGGTGAATATAATTAAATAGTATATATATATATATATATATATATATATATATATATATATATATATATATATATATATATATATATATATATATATATATATATATATATATTTCGATCATTTGTATTTCACTTGTATTTTTTTTCTGTTAAGCCATTTCGAAAAAAATGCCTGCTCAGTCAAGAGATTATCGGATAAGATTATCGGCTCAGATGAAGATTATCGGAATGAATTTTTATAAATCAACTCTGATGACAATTTTGTGGAACAAAATTCTCCAGCGAATGAATGCAAGTAGCAAATCACTACAAACACCAGAACTCTGCTTGTCGGCCAGTGTAAAACTCTTTGAATCTTTAAAGACCTTTGTTACAGAAGAAATTCGGGATGATAGAAGTTTCTGTAAAATTGAGGCTGACGCAGCACGACCACTAGACAACGAGAACTGTATTTACCGTGACGAACTAAGTCGTAAGAAAAAACGCACTGATTTTTCGACGAAAACGGGGAGAATGAGATTGTTGTTAATAAAAGAGAAAACTTTATAATTAATACCGTTAATGTTATTTGTGATAAGTTGATTTTTGAACTCGATAACAGACTGAAGTCCTATAAGGAAATCAATAGTCTGTTCGGATTTTTTTTTTAAAATAATGAGGAGAAAGAAGATGTTTCCGCTGACGAAGTCGAATCCATGATCACTAAACTTACAACAAAGTACAGGGAGGATATTAAGTCTAACAACGACTGCAACGAAAGTGTTCTAGACAAAATAAAACATTTTTTAAAACTGCAAGAAAAGAACAACTTTGGTCTCCAGCGGAAATGTATAACTTTCTGCAACACGTATTAAAATCGACTTTTCCAAGTGTGGAAACGCTGTTGCGTATTTATCTAACAATTCCGATTAGCAATGAAACTGGAGAACGTTCTTTCTCTGTACTAAAAAGTATAAACAATGTGCAGAGAAATATGATTGGACAGATACGCTTTAACGCCTTAGCGATTCTGAACATCGAATCAGATGAAACAAAAAAAAAATGATTTCGACGAGGGGATAAACAAATTTGCAAAAAGAAAATGCCGAAAGAAAAAGTTGTAAATTTAAAATAAGTATGTAAATATAAGGGCATTAAAAGTATAAGTGAAATTCTTGTCTCTTGTAATATTTAGCCAAGACCATGGTTCTTTTTTTCAGCCCCGATTAAGCACACAAACCTGAATATATATGTCTACCAACCAGCCCCGATTGCGTCACTAGCATTTCATGCTCCAAAATAGGGGAGGGGAGAATCCCAATTTACAAACTGGTTCATCCTTCATCATGCTTTTTTATTTGTACAAGTATTAAGATTTTTTAAATTCTAATTTCTGTTTGAGGGGGGGGGGGGGGGGAGGGGCCCCAAATTCGGAAGACGCCTATGGTCCCAACATCCATAAACGCGTCACTGCACATGTGAACGCGCCTTAAAGAGACCGGTTAAATTTTACTAGTTCAAAGAAACCGTTTGTTGGTTGGTTGGTTGGTAGACATATATATTCAGGTTTGTGTGCTTGGTCAGCGACCCGCTTATAAACCTTCGTCAAGTAAGACAGACACAACAGACAACACACACACATAAGTGGATCCATCTAATTTTTAGAGACAGAGGCCAACTAGAGGATCCCCAGAATTGGCTTGTCACCCCCAGAGGTATTGATTTGGTATGGGAACTTAGAGGACTTTCGGACCCAACAGATTTAACGAGCACGTACTCCGCATATACTCGGTAGGTCTTCAGTGGTACCGGGACTCGATCGCAGGACCTTCCGATCCCGAGACCGAGACGCTGACCACTAGGCTCACTACAGCCCAAAAACCGTTTGTTTCTCAAGAAATGCAAACTGCAGTAGTCAAAAATGCATCACCGACCATCCCAGTTTCTGTGTTTGGTCGTTTACATATTACATGTGTCTAGAATAATCTCAAACGTTTTTTTGGTTTTAGTGTTAAATGTCAGCTCAGTATTTGTCCTCGCCATCTTACTCTAGCATCCAGCCCACACACATTGCGAAACTAGTTTGTAACCTTTAAGGTTCTGGAAGAGCCGGCTCTGTTTTGTTTTGTATGTGATGTGTGAGTTGGTGTGTTGTGGAAACTGAGCCTTTTGAACGTCACAATGAAATGTTTAATTGTTATCTTTTATATTTTATCTTTCACAAAAGCTGTTGATTATTATGATTTGCTTGGCGTTTCAAAAGATTCTGACAATCGAGAAATTCGAAAGGCATTTAAGAAGCTGGCGTTGAAGTTGCACCCTGATAAAAATAAGGTTGGTAAAATTGGTTTTAAATAATAATGAATACTTGCCATTGTCTTTTCGAGAAAATCTTCAAATTAATGAATAATTTAAAAACTTAAAATTGTGTTTGACCAGTAAACAAATTATGCTTGTTACCATGCAAACATTAACATATGGTTAGATGTAGTATACCCTGTATTCGGGTTCGTAGCCAGCATAAGGGCTCTGCTAACCCTTCCACCCTGCCGATAGAATCGGTCCAGCTAATATGTATTAACACTTTATTGGATGTTTTTTTATATGTTTAATTACTCATAAATTTATTTGTATTTTTAAGGGAGATAGATTTCTAGAGTAAGTACCGTTTTAGAGTTGAAACTTATTTGCTATTTTTTGAATTTTTTTATATGCACCTGAAAGCCTGTACTTTAATCTATATTTTAAGATAGTTTCATTTATTTTGAGGCACTTGATTTATCGTACAGCCCAGGGATTGGAAAGTTAGTTTTAAAAAGTAACTCTGTTACAGTTACTTAATATGAAAAAGAACACGTTACAGTTACTTTTACAAGAAGTAAAAAATCAGTTACTTTTTGAAATTTCAAGTTATAAGAAAAATTTAAATTTAGCCATCTTACAATTTTTCAAAGAAAACCACGATGAACAGAACCTTAGCACAAACAAAACACTGAAATTATAATTAACATTTTGTTTATATTTAATTTTAATCCTTTACCCTGATAATCATACGACAACGAGTCCCTCAGTAAACTCTCTGGCGGGTACTGACAGAAATAGGAGCAGCTCAAGAATGAACGTGCACTCTCTGTCTCCCCCCCCCCCCCTCTGCCAGGGGAAGGACTTTGTTGTTGGTCATTGTTATAGAACCATTCAAGCTACACAAAAAGGTTTGGATATAGGGATCCAACCTGTTTGGCAGTTAGTATGATTTATTTCAAACCCTTCTTTTCTCTAGATGCCTGTAATTGCAGGTCTTATAATGTGATTCTTGAAAAGGTAAACAGACAAAGAGAGCTGAAAGCCGCCGTCACGTCTTTAGCGGCCAAAGTAGATAATTCTATTATGCTTTACTTTTCCCACCCAAGAAAAGCTCGTATTTCGGGAATGCAAAATGTTTCCTTCTCTTAGGAGTGGATTTTCAGAATTGGCATCAGACCGCATTCGGAAAGTAACGGAAAAGTAACGAAATTTTTGTTACTTCGTTACCGCTAAAAGTAACTAAGTTACAGTTACTTTCTAAAAATCTAACGGTGTTACTCGTTGTGACCTAAAAAAATGAAACTGTTACAAGTAATGCATTACTCCAATCCCTGATACAGCCATTTTTTGCGTACCATTGTCGTAGAAGTCTGTCAACAAGGAATCTGCAGTGATAATAATGTCGAACACTTTATTATTCTAAAGACACAAGAAAAAAATCTCCAGACGAGAACCACATGGTCAGCATGTAGAAGGATACCATCCTTTGAATGTTTGGGGACTAGCTAAATAACGTAAAAAATTTGGATCAAAATAGGTTATTTAGGTATTTTTCTGATAAATCATGGTCTAAAACTGTAAAAATAACTATTAAGATAATTTACCTCTTTAATTTGAAAAACAATTAGATAAAGGAGTCAAAGTATTGATCATATTCAGACGTAGATAAAAATTTATGATCCCAATTCCTGAAGAATAGAAAAGGAAAATTTCCTCCTAATTTTAAACAGTTGGCCACACTGCTGATATAGTTTATAATTGGTGATCATAATTAAAAATAAATTAATCTTAACTTATGGCAGAAAAAGATCAGTTTTGGGTTATTTTAGTGGCGCATTGTATTACGGGCAAGCTACAGGGTGGCATAAATAAAACTGGCCTGACATAGAGCATCAGTGCCCAGGTGAAGGTGACACTCACTATACAGCAGAGCTTGTTCATTGTAGAAAGTTATATTAGAACATTTCTCGTCAGTAGTTACAAAATTTTTCCCTGCAAAAAAATCCAAGTAAATTGTGTGAAATTTTAGTTGAATTCCAGTAAAATTTGTTTATGGATTTAAATTTGGTTGAGCCAAGTATCACATAATATCACCAGGGACGAAGGGTGTCAAAAAATTGCCGAGACTACATAACATAATTTTATAGATGCCCCATTAACAAACTATTTCTTTTCCCTTTAAAATGATTCCCCAAGTGTTTGTTTTGGCTTAATATTAAAGCGATTAATAGCTTCCCTTGGCAACCTCTTTTTGCATTGGTTTTTTGACTTTGCAGCATTTCTATCTTATTCCTATCTAGTTTCATTTTGTACATGAGAAGTGGAGAGTCAGAGATGGGGGAAATGTGTATAGGAGACTGGGGAGCCTTGGCCATAAGAGACTTGGCCCACCTTTAAATTTTAGTATTTAAAAATATGTTAGCATTTTCTCAATAGATGGTACTCAAAGCTACTGTTGTCAGCAGCTAGCCACCTTAGTTTTATTGAGATACTTTTTTTTGCATTAAGGAGAAAATAAAAAAAGAAAGTTTCTCGCCCCAAAAAGTAAACATTTTAGACATAATTTGTAAGATTTTTTCAGAAAAACCAATTAAGTTTAAGTATATGGTATTTTTAAAATACTGTTATATTAAGGTTTTATTTTAGCTATAAAGTTTATGCAATGAAGTAGAATGGCACATGGTGCTCACCATGTGCCATTCTTTACGAAATGTTTAGGTGGGGAGGATTGGCCACTGGACCAAGGCTCCCTAAGTGAACTAGTTATGAAAATCTATACATAATGTTTATCAAATACACGGTTAATAATAACGTATGATTATAACTTTATGAAGGTAATAGATTGATTATTAGTATTTGTACTTGTTTAGAATAAAACAAAAACCTCAACTAAATCAAACTTATCATTTATGACCAAATATCAAACTTTTTCTGCAAAAACTATATAAGTTATTAATTCAAGTATAATAATACTCCAGATTAATATTAAGATATTATCAGATTTTTTCTTTATAGGGGGAGGGGGGACGAACGAGTAGCTTTGAATGTGCGCTTTGACTTTTACAGTTTGTGCCGTTAAAATAAAAATAAATTTAAACTGAGGCTTATATCTTGTGCATTTCAATATGTGTACAAACTAAATAAAATATATTTAACATAAATATAAAAAATTATTTTGTATGTAGTCCAGGCAACGAAGACTGAAAAAAGGGTATAGAGGGAAAGTTTTGGAACACAATTTTTGACTTTGTAACTTTGTTTGGAGTAGTTAAAAGGTGAACATATCAAAAGTCCCCGCCCCTGAGCCGGAGGGGGGGGGGGGGGGGTTGAATGTCCCATTTTTCGGTTTTTTGCTTATATCTCGAAAACTATGTTTCCTACCAATATAATTGTAATACACAAAATGAAAGCTGATAAAATTTGCTACAAGTTTCACCCTCAAGTGTTTTAATATCTTGTATAGTTTTCGAGATATCCGCTCTTGAAAGTCTGTAATTTTGGAGAAAACATTTTTCCCCCCACATTTTTCCTCTTTTTTGACCCGATAACTCTTCAATAATGCACCGAAACACTAAATATTGACCCTAGAGTGGTAGAGAGTTTAATTCTTTTCAATAATATATTTTACTTTACTATTTTATCTATTTTCCTTCAAATTTTAAAGCAGTTTCAGTATTGAGCGAAGAGGGACTGTCAGTCCCATAGAGCTAACACATTAGTTTTGAAATCACAACTTTTGCAAAAAAATTACTTTGTCATGTTATCAAATTTTTACCAGGTATGGGAATCGTCATAATATCAATTCAAAACAAAATTGAAAAGAAAATAACATCCGGTTATTTAATTATTAATTGTTAAAGTTTTAAAATAGTGTCGCCATCTGCTGTATATTTTTGGCATTATAAAATTTCAAAAATATATAATTAAATAACTAGATAACATTTTCGTTTCAAATTTGTTTCATTTCGATGTTATGTTGATTCCCATACCTAGGGAAAAAGGGCTAACATGGCAAAGCAATGCATCTCTGGAAGTTGTGATTCCAAAACTAATGCATTAGCTCTTTAGAACTGACAATCCCTCTTATGTACACTTATTCTATACTGAATGTCTAAATAAAACCCAGATACTCATTTTGTAGGCACGCTGTTACTTTAATATTTTATCTATTTTCATATTCTATGTTATCTATTTCATTTCATTCTTCGGACCCCAGTAAGAAAACAGTCAGATGATCCTCCTGTTTATCTTCGAAGTCAACTCGAGAGACCCCATTGAGGCAAGTCCCCTGGCAATTTTGGCATGCTGAAGTACATTTGAGACTTGCTTTTTTGCAGCTACACTTTAAGCTAGCACAGTCTCATCAACGTACATCATCATCAACATACTTAAGGTGAAGCTTGAGAACAATTGGATCAACTTGGATACAGCTGTGGAAATGTCAAAAACAGCTGTCGCCATTGTAGGTGAAGATGTCGACCTTATAGTCCTCTTGAATCTTGATGGCTAAAGCTGATGCGCGTAAGGACATTACTTTCATAAAGCCTGCACGTGGGAAGACACAGGATTCTTTCTTCTCGTCCTAAGAGCTTCAGCAACTGGGTTTAAAGGACGTGCCATTTTTGCACGCATTTACTGGATGCGACACTACATCTTCCGCATTTGAAAAGCAAGGTCGCATTTGCGAAGCTGTATATGAAGTCGCCATAGGTACAGAAAGCAGCAGCGGTCTTTTCGGACCTTTCCTCAACCACTGATCAGGTTCAAAAGTCAGGCAAAACCTGCACCTTGAGGTGGTATGGGACTCTAACGAAAGAGGCCTCCCTCAATGCCTACAGGTATAAGTGATTCTTAAGATCAGTGGCCACCATCAAGACTGATATCTCTTGTCTACCTCCCACCGAGATACAGTAAAACAGCATTCCCTCTGAACATTCCACCAAGTTCAGCTGTGGCTGGGAAATGACCTGCCTTCTGAGATGTATGAGTGGAAGATTGAGAACAACTGCCTGGTCCCAGTGCACAGTGAATTATCAGCAGCGCCTGACGATATTTTGAAAATAATTTTCTGCCGATGCATGAAACACTGTTCCAGCTCAAAGTGTAGCTGTAAAAAAGTAAGTCTCAAATGTTCCTCAGCATTCCAAAATTGCCAGGGGACTTGCCTCAATGTGGTCTCTCAAGTTGACTAGGAAAATAAAAAAGAACAGGAGGATCATCTGACTGTTTTCTTACTGGGGTCCGACGAATGAAATGAAATAGATAACATAAAATATAAAAATAGATAAAATATTAAAGTAACAGCGTGCCTACAAAATGAGTATCTGGGTTTTATTTAAACATTCAGTATAGAATAAGTGTACATAAGAGGGATTGTCAGTTCCATAGAGCTAATGCATTAGTTTTGGAATCACAACTTCCAGAGATGCATTGCTTTGCCATGTTAGCCCTTTTTCCCCAGGTACGGGAATCAACATAACATCGAAATGAAACAAATTTGAAACGAAAATGTTATCTAGTTATTTAATTATATATTTTTGAAATTTTATAATGCCAAAAATATACAGCAGATAGCGACACTATTTTAAAACTTTAATAATTAAATAACCGTATGTTATTTTCTTTTCAATTTTGTTTTAAATTGATATTATGATGATTCCCATACCTGGTAAAAATTTTATAACATGACAAAGAAATTTTTTTTGCAAAAGTTGTGATTTCAAAACTAATGTATTAGCTCTATGGGACTGACAGTCCCTCTTCGCTCAATACTGAAACTGCTTTAAAATTTGAAGGAAAATAGATAAAATAGTAAAATAAAATATATTATTGAAAAGAGTTAAATTCTCTACCACTCTAGGGTCAATATTTAGTGTTTCGGTGCATTATTGAAGAGTTATCCGGTCAAAAAGGAGGGAAAATGTGGGGGTGGGGGAATGTTTTCTCCAAAATTACAGACTTTCAAGAGCGGATATCTCGAAAACTATACAAGATATTAAAACACTTGAGGGGTGAAACATGTAGCAAATTTAATCAGCTATCATTTTGTGTATTACAATTATATTGGTAGGACGCATAGTTTTCGAGATATAAGCAAACAACCGAAAAATAGGACATTCAACCCCCCCTCCCCCCTTTGGCTCAGGGGCTAGGGGCGGGGACTTTTGATATGTTCACCTCCTAACTAGTCCAAACAAAGTTACAAAGTCAAAAATTGTGTTCCAAAACTTTCCCTCTATAACTCTTCGTTGCCTGGACTAATGGACAATATTAGAATTTTTAATTCATACAATACTAGAAAAATGTATTACTCTAAATATTACGGTAAACATGATTTTTAAATGAGTTCCAGAGTGTTGAATTATAATATATATATTTTTTACATTTAATGCTTACAAAATTAATTTGAAATATTTATTATTTTGCCCTTTAAAATTAGGCATTATTGCTTGGGCCAAGTCTCCCTTAATAAGGGAGACTTGGCCAAGTTTCTAAGTTTTAAAAAAGAAAAAATGCATTATTTATATTATCACTATTATATACTTGTTGCCAATAAAATTTCTTTTAATATGTGCTATCATATGATATTTTTATTGTAAAAATAAAATTTATAAAAATAAAATTCTAAAAGCATGGCCAAGGCTCCCCATGTTCCTATAACTTCTATTACAATTGGAGCCCCTTGGTGGAAAGCTGACTCGGTTGCTTCTCGAACAGAACTTAGCTGTTTAGATTAGAATGGCATTTATATCTTGGGAGATCCTATTAGGAGTATAACACCTGAAATACTTGCTCATTTTGCCCAATCTTAGCTCCTCTCTTGCTGAGCATAAAGTAATTATATGGCTGAAAATCTGTAAACTAATGGGTCTATAAAACCAAAATTAATCTGAGAAAGAAAAGTATAGGTAATTCTTGTTTAAAAGTGTCATTGTTTCTGCTTAATAACGGTGTTTAAAATTGAACTTGGATTGTCTTACCCAAAAGGGTTGGAATGTAGTGCATTACGATTTTGGAAGCACATTATTATTGTAAAACACAGTTTTTTTAATGAGTGTAAAATATAACTGTTTATTTAGATGCTCCACCTGCTGTATATGCAATAAGACTACTAAGTATTATACATATTTTTTTTCCGCATAGGGTAGAGAAGAAGCCCATGAGCAATTTATTGCTATTAATAAAGCCTATGAAGTTTTGAAAGATGAAGAAACTAGGAAAAAGTATGATTTATATGGTGAAGAAGGTTTGAAGCAAGATTTTGGACATAGTTGGAAAGGGAATTATCACAGTTGGAATTATTATTATGAAAGTTTTGGTATGTTTTGATTGATTTAAGTTATAGGATTACCTTAATATTTTAAAAGTTATTTATGAACATGTAAAATTTGCAAATTTTTTTTAAAAAAGGTATCCGCTTAACCATCTATAAACAATTGTGTTTTTGCAAAGATGTAGTCATAAGAGCATTTTTGTTGAATTTACCAAGATATTAATTAAAAAAAAAAAGCATTTAGGAAGTATTATGGAGGCTTAATAGTTAGTCAAACCTGTTATTAAATATTTTATCCAAACTTATTTTGAAATATTTTAGTGCACTAACATCTTAATTGTTTAGAGACGGTTCCAAGAGGCTTAATGTAGGTACACTGCAAAAACTAACCTCTTGCTGACAGTTTGTAGAAAAAAAATCTTTTGCTAATTTTTTTCTTTGCTTTCTCCTCCTCTGTGGAAAGAAAATATAAGGAACATTGTCTTAATTAATCATTGATTTGCCCCTCTCTTTTTGATATTCCCCTTTATCAATTTACAATTATGCCAAAATTGCCTTATCTTTGGGTCGTCCAGTGTTAAGAGAAAACCAAACTTTTTATAGATTCAATAAATTAGATTAAAAAAATCTCCTTTTAAAAATAATGTGGTTTAAAATGGTATGTGTAACTTTTCGAATGTAATTGATTTTTTATTATTTTTATAGGTTTTTAATATGTGCAACTCATATCTTAAAAAATTATTTCATTTGCAAAATAAATTTTTTGTTTAATATTTAAGTGTAATTTGTCCCATTTACAGGACTCACTCATAGTTTTGAGAAATCAATCATAATGTTCAGGATTCAATTTAATTGTTAATTTTAAAATAATTGCAATAAAAGGCTAAACATATCTGGTGCTATATATTGATTATTTCTTTATACTTTGTAGTTTAAATTTTATTAAGGTAAGGTATTAACAATTATAAAAATGTTTCTGAAACAAAATAAAAGCTTGTCCGTCTATCTTAGGATTATGAACCTTTTATCTTTTTCAAATTTTGTGATACATTGGCAAATAAACTAACCTTATTATCTTGGCATACACATTAAATTAAAAATTTGTAGGTGATTCCCTCTTTAAAACATGAACTGCCTGTGCCCAAAGGGGTTAAGCCATAGTTATAATATTAATAAGTAAAAAAAGAGAGTGAAATAGAGGACTTCACATTCAAGTTACTTGACTAGTGGGGATTTAAAACGAAACCTTCATTCTATATTCGGTTGCTAACCCGGACTGTACTCAAAATGGTACACTGAGGCTGCACATATGACTGTAAAGAAAATTCACCAATGGAGGACTTTTTACATTTCATTGGCAATATTTTCATAAACTTTCTTTATTGAAATACAAATAACTTAATAAATAAAATGAATTAAACTATTGTTAATTGTGGTTTTTAGAATAATATTCGATATATTCTGTGGTATAATGCGATTTAATCTTATAAATTGCTTGTAAAAATGAAAATGCATGTTTTTGTTGAATAAACTGCATCAATAGAATGTCCTTTACACATTGTATTTTATGCTTTTCATGACTTATATTGTTTTAAAGAAACTTCTCTTGGCGGCCTGGTGCCTTTGGCAGCATTTTGAAATCGAAACAAAATTAACATGTAGACATAGAATTTGGAAATAAGTGTGTTGCATAAAAAATAAATATTTGTAATACTTTTACTCAGTTTAAATTGCGGTTTTTACAATGTTTCCTTATTTCTTGCATTTCTTTTTTGTTAAAGTTTAGTTTTTTAGATTAGATTTTATGGACTAATAGGTTTTATGTATTTTTTTTATATTCAATTTATTAGTTTCGATTTACAACATTGATATTTAAACACTATTATTTGAATGATTAATAGTTAAAAAAAACTTTCCAAAATTTTCAACTTAAAAAAAAGTATCTTTCAAATTATAAAGAGTGTATGGGGAATCTATTTTTCATTTCAATATTACAGACATACTTTCCTGAGTTTATATAATTTTTTTTACTTTTGAATAATTATGGATTTATATGGTATAATTATTTTTCTTGATTTTTTAGCCTCAATTTCCAACATTTGTGCTTATGTAAAATTAAAAGATATTTAAAAGTACAATAATTATTTTTATAAATATAAAGTTTTGAAAACTTATAAACAAAATTAAAACTATTGCAAACTCGTTTGCTTTGTCATTTAAATGGAATATTTTGCTTCTTTTTTATTCTGTTTGTTTTTATAAAAATAGCATGAAAGTTAGGTATATCGTGTCATACTTATTAAAGAAAAATTAATTTGAAAAGTAAGATGGCTAGAACAAAATTTGAAAGGGGTATGGACAGACGCACAAATATCTCCACCAACTTTTTAGTTTCGTTATCCTTTCAAATTAAAAAAAAAAGAAAAATGGTTTGAAATTATTGTATATATATTTTATACAATAATTATTTATTGTTAATTGATTTCCATTATTTTTTGTTTAATAGGTATGACACAATATACCTAACTTTCATGTTTTTAAATAAAACAAATTAATTAAAAAAGAAACAAAATATTCCATTTAAATGACAAAACAAATGAGTTGGCTGTACACAGTGGTTTTTAGTTTGTTTATAAGTTTTCAAAACTTTACAGATTAAAATGTCACTGTTAACAAAAACACAATTGTGCAAAATAACATTTCATATAAAAAAATAGTTAATATTAATGCATGAAACCGAGTGTAAATTAAAATTTTATTAAAGTAAGGTAATTTTGTTTTTTACTTGCATGAATCAAACCCGTCAAAAATCTAGTTCTCTCATTTTTAAAAAAAAGTTTTTCTTAATGCACGTGTTGCATAAGTACCTACTTTAATATTAATGGATAAGAAAAAAGGAAAACAACTGTTCAAACAAGTGGATTGCAATTTTTTTAAGAAACAGTACATACATCTGCATAAAAGAAATAAGATTAAACTAGGAGCGCCTAAAAAAGAGAAATTTGACAAGAGTGGCAACCCAGCCGGTGGTTGCTGTTGCATCAACACAAAGTATCACAGCCTTAAAGCATGTGACTGTTAGGGAACGGTTTCAATGTAGGTACCAGGTAGTGAATAGGAGATTTTCATTAGCAATGGGAGATTTTCATTAGCAAGGTGGGAGGATGTGAGATCGTGAGATCACCTTTAATTTTATTTTTCACACGAGCAGTTAAAAATATTTTATATCACGTGACTTAACGGTCTCCTTGGAGATTTGAGTTTTCGTTTTCGAAAAAGTGACATTCCATGAAAATTTGTGTATGAAAAAGCTGCTTTTTTATCATTGTAAACATTTGATGCTTGGTGAACCTGGGGTTTAAGTGTTAAAAGATTGTGAAACTATGTTGTATAAGTAGCAAGGAATAAAAGTTGTTTTGTTAACTAAGTGAAGACTAATTCCAATAAGAAATCTTCACCCTCTCTTGTTTTTATTATAACTCTATAGGTTAAGTCCCCTAAAACCTAACTTAAACATATTAGTAAATTTCTAGCTTAAACTTAAGGTAAAAGATAACGTTTCAACACAACAACTACCTATAATAAGTATGTAAAATAGAGCTCTAAAAAGCATATTTAAGTTAGGTAAAAAAAAATTTAAATAATAATTTCTTTAAAAATTTATTTTTTTAAGGTTATGGTATGTATTAATGTTTTTTTTTTAAATTTAGCATGATTTGTATTCTTTTCTTGGAATTTAATGTATAATAATTGTACAGTATCACCTTGTTCAATAAGTTTTTAGCTTAACCCAGGAAGACTTAATTTGTGCAACACTTTTCTTGAATTTCATGGTTGATTCTTTTTAGTATGTTGAATTTGCTGTTGTCAAAAATGTTGCTTTTTAAGATACATGGATTTATTTACAAGTAGGGGAGAAGGGGATTAAAAATACAGTTATATAAAAGTTACAAATACATGTCCCAATGTGCTGCAAGTATACAAACACGCTCCTCTCTCCCCTAATTATGGATAAACAAGTTTGAGATGGAATATTACTTTTTATTTTATAAATGTTTTAAAATATGAGGTATTATGATGGGGTATGATTTCACAATATTTACCAACTTGTAAATAATGGTCTTTCAGAGGTTTATTAAGTGATTCAATATTTCTCTGTAACTTTCACTATGATTGCATGTATTCCGAGTTCGACTAGTAAAGAAATGCAAAGGTGACAATGTCTGGTTTCTACAGTTGAAAGTAATTACCCTTTTTAAATTTTTTTAATTACATCTTGCTTAAGGCACTTGACAGTTTTTTTGCACTAAGTCAACGATATAGTGTAGTATGTAATATAATTTACAAACTATGAAAAACAATAATAAAAAATGGTTTTTATCTATTCAATCAAATCTATTGTTTTTTCATTACTGTCATTATCTTTATTGTCCCCACTAAAAGTTGTTATTCATTGGGAAATTCCAGTTATTACAAACATTTCACTTATTTAATAATATTTTTAATTTCATAGGGCCACCAGGTATAAAAAATATATCCACCCATCACATGATTGTGATTTAATTATATTTTAACATTAAAATATAGATGATATGATTTTAAGGTCTTGTATTTATGTTATATTTTTTAATCTAAAAACTTAAAATTGGTATATTTTGTTTTCTGTTTAGGTTTCCTTATTGCCTGATCATTAAATATATATATGTGTGTGCGCGCGCGTGTGTACACTCGCACACAGGGTGTAAATTATAAACTGATCAAACTTTCTGTAGAGGTAGCTAATAGTAGAAATTCACGCAGTTTGCTAGGAGGATGTTAACAAATAGGGAATGGGAATCCTATGAAAAAAAAATTCCTGATTGAAAATATTATGTTCCACTGCTGTGCTTTTTTAAGTCAAAAAAAAAATTAATATAAAATTAATATTTTGAATATTGCTGAAGACACTTTACTTTCATCAGTTCTAACTGTTGTGTAAAGAATACAGTGTGTCATTCAGCAGAACCATAGTCTGATCGAAAGTAATAAGAATAAATTTAGGAGTAACAAAAATTCTTGATCTTTTTTTGTTATAGTTTTCTTCAGAAACTTGAAATTTTCTATTTCATTTCCTATTATTAAAACTAAGATTAAAAGTAGTGTTTGAAATAAAAATTTATTATGTTTATAATTTACTTTTTTTTTTATGTTAGGACTTAAACACAACCTCAAAATTCCTTTAAGAAGAGAAATTTTGAACTATTTTTTGTTCTTAAAATATAATCTCCCCTTTATTATTAACTGTCTCTCTACCAAGTATGATGGAATTCCTATTATTCCATTATTAAATTTTACCCATTAAAAAAAATCAAAAAGTAAAATTGAAATTTTTTTTAAATCCGGGTCCTTTGAGTGGGAAGTCAGGTTAATTAACTGTATTGGACTATTTAAAAATAAAAAAGAAAGCTGAAATTTAGCACACACAAGCTAATTATGTAAAAAATGACAAATTGAAAGTTATGCTGATTTTTAAAAAATTGTTCGTACTAACAGACAGCTCAAGGTTCATTAAAATTGTCAAGAAATTCATTAAAATTGTCTACATTTTTTAATGTCTGTTGCCGCTCAAATAATCCATCCAGTTAAATTCGTAGATCTTTGGGTTCAAAGAGCATATATCAACTATAATTCAACTGTATAGACATCTGAAGTCTTCACAATTGCTGATAAAATTGCAACTAATTTCCAGCTGAATTGTACAAGTATAAGGCAATATTTGTTTCATTAAATATTTGTTTGACCGATGCTAGAAATCAGCTGCAAATCTAGGGGAAGGTCAGGGGGTCTCCCCCCCCCAGCGAAATGACCTGTTTTTTCATTATCAATTGATTAACCAAAATGTGAATAATTATTCATTAATAAGCAAAATGATAAATTGTTAATCAATACAATTTTGTGTAATTTTTGATGATTTAGTAAAAAATTATAGATAAGTAAAATCATGGATAACTATTAATTACTAAAAATATTAGATAAATAAAAACATCACTTTTATAAATGAATTTCGCCAAGACAATAACCTCCCCCCCCCCCCCCAAATTAAGATTCTGCATCTCCGCCTATAGAAATAGGTGGTAGTCGAAAGCATTCTTTAAAAAAATCCTAATCATATTTAAGAAAATTATTATTTATAACTCACATTCTTATTGAATTCATAAATGGGTAACATTTTGGAAATGAAAAGCTCAGATTTATAGGCTTGCATTGCATAGTGCTTCTATGATAAATCAACAGGTCTTGTTGCCACAATGTGGTGGAATTGTGCACCACTTAAAATGTACCACACATTTTTCTTTAATTTATTCAATCATAAAAGGTATCAATTCATATTCTTTAAATCATTTAAAGTTTTAATTAATTGCCAAAATATGGCAGCTTGTGCTTAACGAAGGCACTGTCTATTTAGTATTTTTGTTTAGGGCATGTAAAGGTGTTTTAAGGCAATTTTTATGTGTACATATTTTATAAGTTGCATTTAATATAATATTTGTTGGATAAATGTGTCTTAACAATAAAAGTATATGGTAAAAATTTTGTAACTTTTTTATATAGTCTGTTTTTACCAATTATTTTGCTTTCACTATTTTGGCTGAAGATATATCATGGTCAGAATAGTCTTTTCTGACTTCCTTCAATAAAATGAATACTGTAGCGCACACTTTTGGAGAAAAATAAAAAATGACTTTGTCACACTTTTTTTTATTGTATGCTTATATTTTCAATACTAAAAAGGTGAAAAAAACCCTGCTTTATTTCGAACCAATTTTATTCCTATGTCATCTCTAATGGCATTTATATTTATATTGATTAGATTACCATATGTGTTTATGCCTGCATTTTAGAGATATTTATGTACACAAATATAATATCGAAGCAAATGGAAATTTTAACTAAAATATGCTAATAATATCTAAATATTTTATAGGCATATATGATGATGACCCTGAAATAATTACATTGAATAAAAATGATTTTGGTAAGTTCTTTTAACTAAGCTTTTAAATGTGCATTTGGTGTGATGAGACATAAATTTGTATTGGTATTAGATTTTATAAAAGTTTTTTTTTAATGTTTCTATGATTATTTTAAATAATATTTTTACATTTCAAACTGGACATATTATAAATGAGAAGTATAATTTCAGCCCCGTATTATGAGAGATTAAATATGTTACATGTAGTATATTATAATTGAATTTCGTTAGTCAGAACACTTGGTTATCAGATTGTGTAAACAAGAACCTACATATTGCGCTAGCATCATTCACCAAACAAAAAATTGTGTGTTCAAAGCAAAAAACAGAAGCTGCTTTCCTAAAATAGGTATTCTCTAATTCTGCTATTTTACCTGTTCTTTTTATCAGGCTAATCAAAACAAGATTTTTGTTGACACTGTGATGCATTAGAGCTGATTTAAAGGGATTTCAGTGATAATTTTGTGGTTTAGATGATGCCAACAAAATCCTGCATATATACTTAGGTGTTGGGCTCATCTCGTGCATAAATCTAATATAAAATCAGAGAAAAAAAATTGAAGCTTTTCACTCTCGTCATGGTTCAAATTTACAAGCTGTAGTTCTTGGTTTTCATAATTTCCAATTACAGTGTCTTTATGGCCTCGTGGGTAAAAACCTACCAAAATTATAGGTCTTGATTTCAAATGCTTAAACAACCATCAAAATTTATTTTTCCCTTGTTGAAAAAGTAGGTCAAATTTTCTAGAACTTGTATGACAAAAATAACATTGTGTTCTTTAAATTCAGCCAACTTTTTGTTTTGTGAATGGAGCCAGCTATATGTAACTTAAAAGTTTTGCAAAAAACTAGCATATGAACTGTCAATAAGCTTAGATTTTCAATCTTAAGTTATGCAGTTTTTTTGCTGTTTTGTAAAATGTGAAAATACTGGTTTTTTAGATTACTGTTTTATTTTAGCTTGAATGTGGTAGGGTATTGTGAATCTTAAAATAAATATCACCCTTTTAAGTTTGAAATAGCTAGATTTATTTTTTATTGATACTTGTTGACGTAATTTTGATATTTTCTTTAGTTCAATCTGTTCTTGAAACATCAGATTATTGGTTTGTTAACTTTTATTCACCACAATGTTCCCACTGTCATCATTTGGCTCCTGCTGTAAGTATTTGTTTGTATTTTGACATGAAACACATATATAGATAATATATTTTTAGAAATATTTGTCAATGAATGAATTTTTTTATTATATTGATAGTGGAGAGAATTGGCTCGTAAACTGGAAGGTGTCATACAAATAGGTGCTGTGAACTGTGAAGAAGATTGGATGCTATGTAGACAACAGAACATTCACTCTTACCCTTCACTTGTTTTTTATCCTCAGGTAGTTAAAGAATATAGCACCATGTTCTATTTGAGATTAACGCTTTAAAAAAAATTGAACCTGATTGTACTTTTTGTTTGACTTATCTTATTCATTTTAATTTATGTGATTTATACTGAAACATGTCTGTTTGTTTTATTAATTTCTTTAGAAGGAAAAGTATCAGGGGCACAGAGAAGTATCAAGTATGATTGACTATGTTCTTCAACAACTACCGTACAATATTATAAGATTGACTTCAGATGTTTATTCAGAGA
Organism: Oedothorax gibbosus; assembly: GCA_019343175.1. Classification (NCBI taxonomy): domain Eukaryota; kingdom Metazoa; phylum Arthropoda; class Arachnida; order Araneae; family Linyphiidae; genus Oedothorax; species Oedothorax gibbosus. The sequence goes on along the minus strand of CM033282.1, from coordinate 9,253,849 downwards.
TTATATCAATGTCTGAATTTTCATTTAACCCATGGTTAATTTTCACTTGCGTAGACTCTAATGGTAAGTATTAACATAATGCCCTAAAATAGCATTTCCCAACTGGTGGATCTCAACTCACTAGTCTAGCTCTAGACCGTCATGAAATTGTTAAAGGTGTCACTAATAGGATTTGTAGAAGTGGCCAAACCTCCCCCTATGCTATGGTGAACGTTTCGGAACTCGGAACTATATCAGAGACTGGACTTCAAAGCAAAATAAAATGACAGGTCTACACAGAGATCAGGAAGTCAAATAATTATAATGCATACAATCAGAGTACATGTATTGATATTATATGCATGATGTAACGTGTTTAATCATAGGGTAAATTATTTAAATATTTTCCTAGTTAAAAAAAATGAATTTTAGCCAAAAATTTAAGGTTATTTTTTAATTATAAGATTAAAATATACTAATGTAAATAAGAAACAAGGCAAAATTCGGGATGAATATCTAACATTTTTTAAAAATAAATAAGAGTATTTTTTAATGTTAATTATATTCAATGAAATATATATATTTCTGGCAAAACTTTTATAAAACAAAAATGTGCATAGTATTTTTCATAAGATATATTTCTTTGCCAAAATCTAGAAGTATAGAAAATGTATTTAGAATGAATCATTTTAAGCACAAAGAAAAAACTAAATACTGAAGAAAGTTAGTTTAAATAGCAATTAAAAAATAGTCGCCTTCAATGTTTTGCTATAAATATAATTTTTTTTTATTGAATCAAAAATGTTCAGTTAAAAAAATTTACATGAAAATTTTTTCAGCTTAGTTTATATTTGTTACATTTTAAGCATAATTTAGTTTTCCATTTTGCATAAAGTTTAACTAATATATTTTAATTGTATTATGCAAAACATTTATAATGATGTAAATTTTCAATATATTTTTAACATTTCCACTTTTTGAGCCGGCACAATCAACGCACACACACCAAAATTCTTTAAGGGAAGGTAATGCTGTTTTAAAAAAAGTCCCCGCCCCCTGGTTAATCAGCAGATCTCCAACTGAGTTGGTTATTTTTTTTGCATTATTCGTTGAGTTATATACATAAAATGTTTAGCAGCCGCTAAATGAGTTGCACACTTAAACTCATGGGCCTGAATGTATTATTAGCAATGCGTTTTTAAAAATTTCTTTTGGATTAATGAAAGTTTCTCTTAGCTATCCTGACCTACTGTTTTGCCAGGACAGCTATTTTCTTTTTCTGACATCTTATATGTTCTTATTTTATAGCTTTTGTAAAATTTTTAAACAATCTAGGTTTTATTTAAAAACTACAATCTAAGCTTGCTTATCCGCTTCACTCGACACTTAAGTCCTTTTTGGTTCACCAAAGGAACTCCTAAAAAAACACACACATAAGGAAGGATATGTTGAGAACCACTGTCTGATAAGATATAAGGTTTGCAAAAAAATTGGATACATTACAATAATATGTTTATACTTAAATCCCTATATTCAGAAACTCGCAGTCAATATTAAAATCTAATGTTCCTAAAACAACTTCATTTTGTTTTTATTTTGAAGTTTATTGTTGTTTGAGAAATTAATAAAAACTAAAATACTTTTTTTAAGGTTGCATTGAATCTGATGATTTAAAAAAACTTGGTGTAATATTGGTATGTATAATATTAACAATTACTTAAATATTTTACATTTAATTTCCTATAAATCTTTTTTTTTTAATGTAAATTGTGTAACTTGACCTTGTTTTTTAGGATCATTTGGTAAACACTGCATTAGTGGATACAGAAAGTGATCCAGAAATCTGCAAAATGGTCAATTGTTTTTCACCTGCTTCCTTTTACCATACTTTAAGTGAAAAAATATCAGCAGTTAAAGGAAATTTCATAAATTTTACTGAAATTGAGGTTTCTGCTTTGGTAAAAGCTGTAGTTGAACAACTCCCGGAGCCCGAAGAATTTACAGATACCAGCTTTGAGGTGTTTTCTCCATATATTATATATTTTCTTATTATATAGTCAGAAAATTAGTTTTGGGAAGTTATAGATAATTATATATTTGAAAAAGTATTCCTATATTTTCTTAATGTTGAATAGGAATTTCAAATTTTCGCAAAAGATGTAAACTATTTAAAGTAGCTATACAGTTTAGATAGTCTTAAAAAACAATCTAGTCTACAATAAGACAGCTATTTTATTGATCTCAATATCTCAAGTAAAAAATTGCCTATGTATTTGGTGAAGATCTCTCTTTGCTTTTAAAATTTCAATTCATAAATGGACTAAAAACAACTTTTTTTTACATGTTGGAAAAAAAACACTGTTCTTGAATGGATCTTGTGTCCGATTTGGTTTATGATGAGGTTTATAAGAAAGTTTAAAAAAACAAAGGAGCTGTTTGACAATATCTGACACATTCAAAAAATATTTTCTATCAACTGTTTTTAGATATAAAGTAATACAAAGCCCCCACATTTTTTTTGTCTTGTATGCATGTAAATTCCATGTTTTTCCTACATGTGTGTAAATCCAATGTACACAGCTCAAAACAACTAGGTTAGCACATGGTTTAAACCCTTTCATACCCAATGATTCCATTTGGAATCATCAGCTGGCGATTTTTTTTCTATAGAGTTATATTTTCTTTTTGTATTGTTAAATGAAAGAATCGTGTCTTTTGAAGAATTAAATAATGTTAGTTTTAATTAAATGAAAATATGAAAAACACGGTAAAATAAAATTCACTCTGAAACAATTTTATTAAATAAATTGATCCTAAATTCTTCATGCTTGCATTTTTAGATGTTTAAAAATTGATTTTAACTTTTTTTTTAAACAAAGATTAAAAAAAATATTGTTATAATTTATTCAAAAGTTATGATTCCAATTTCCCCCCTAAAATTTTAGTTAAAAAATTAAGATTTCCCTTAGTTTTTTTGCCATTTCATTCCAGGTGCCTAATGAAACTATTCCACAAAGTTAAGATTTTTAGAATAAAAAATTAAAAGTTGGGACTGAAAGGGTGAACAAAAGTACTCAAAGTGCTCCTCTAATTGTTTTGAGCAGTGTATATTGATAGGTAAGTAAAAAAATTGTTTTCTAGTCATAAAAAAAGTTATAATGCAAGTTTCGTTGCTCAGTTACTGCTCAGTTTTCTTTACTAACTTTCTCAATAGTTTTCATATTTATTTTTAACACGATATTTTGCTGTACTTTAATCCCAATTCCCTCCTCCCCCTATTTTTAAAATAAATTCTTGTTTTTTAGGCAATGAGAGATTCCACACAAAATTTGAATTCCTCTCCTCAACTTATGTTATTCACAAAAGATATGGAAAAATCGATTGATTCTAATAAAATTGATTTGAAACGCCTTAAAGGACTTTTACCAGAAGTTGTGCTTGGACATATAGATTGTGAAAAATATGCATCTACTTGTTCATCAATATTCATTCAAAAGTTTCCAACCTTCTTACTTTTCAAGCCAGGAGGATCGTACGAGTTTCATTATGGTATTATATTTTTGGTTTTAAATATGTTGTAATATTTATCAGGTTAGTTGGAAAAAACGTGCATTATTAGCATTTTTAATGTGTGTATGGGTTTGCAAACTTAAAATTGATAAAATAAAGATTTTCATTGCATTGTAATACGTTTCATTTACTTCTGTTAACATTATTGTTATCATAAAAAAAAAACATCAAGATAAAAATGTCTTTAGTGAATTAAAAATTGAGCAATTCAAAATTAAGTTTTAGGTGCACTTTTGTTTCTCTTCTTGTTCATTTTGGCCTTTAACACTTTATTGCGGATGACAGCTTAAGACAGGGGTTCCCAACCTGTTTTTGCACCAGCGTACCACTTGACTTTGAGAAATTTTGGCGTACCACCAGACCTAATTATTTTAACAAACGTATAATATTTACTCTTCTAAAAGTGTTCAAAGGCTTTTTGAATTAAATTCCTGAGAAAACTTCATAGTTAATTGTTACATATTTGTTTATTTATAACATGCTTATAATAAAGGAGAAATAAAAAGATTAAAATGGTATTAAGTTACAGTATTATTTATTACCCATTGGTCTAAAAATACAAATAAAAAAATAGTATAAACTCAGCAAAAAATTAATCTTTATGCAAAATATACTTTAATAATCTTTATGCAAAATATACTTTAATAATCTTTATGCAAAATATACTTTAATAATCTTTATGCAAAATATACTTTAATAGTCTTTAGTGCAAAACTTGTTGTTGTTTGCCTTTGATTAAAATATCAACATTAGGAGTAATGGAACTTATCTTCACTCTTAAGTCCTCTTCAACACTTATTCTGCTTCTATGCTTATTTTTTATATACAAGAGTTCAAAAAATAACTCTCACACTAGTAACTCGTAACAAATGGCATCAAAAATAGCAGAGCTTGGCGGAAGGTCAAAGGGTACTAGGTTTTACATCCGATCCAGATGTTAGTTAAAGATTTCTCTTTAAAATAATGTTAATGTTTAAAATAATAAGTAATATGTTTGCATGCTCACGGCTCATGCATACAAAAGCTATTAATAGCACCATGTTGCTCGCATCACTCAAGCATACCACCTGAAATTTTCCCGCGTACCACCGCTTGGGAACCCCTGGCTTAAGGCATTATAACCAACAATGAGAGTCTGATGAAGTAACAACTTTTACTATAATAGAGATATAACTTCTACTATTAATGAAAACAAATGGATTGAGTTGTAAATCAAAAGCCACAAGTTATTTTAAACCTATTTTTTTTAAATAAAAAAACTCAGTCCCTTCTTGAAAGTTTGCGGGTTGATCTTTAAAAATAACTTATGATTGATATTATTGATGCATAATTGTGTTGTTTAGTTGTGATTTTATGTCGTGCTCTTCTAGCCAGAAATTCAAGTCCTGAAACATATTTTACTGGAATTTGACTCCATATTATCAAAATTTTACTATCACAATTTTTTTGCAGGGAAAAATATTTCGTGATATTTGGCTCGACCCCCCCCCCCCCCCAAACACCTCACGTAATTTATGGACACCTGCTAAGCAAAAGCTGAAACTGAATATTTATTAGTTTGTAAAGGCATTTATTTGAGATTTTTTTCTTTTGTATTTAAATTTAAATGAAGATGTATTTTTTATTTAAAGGGAGGATAACTGCTTATGAAGTTGCAAGATTTACTCGTGAAGCATTGTCAAGCCAGGTTCAAACTCTTACACCTGATCATTTTCCTAAGGTTATAGAATCTGCTGAAGCTTGGTTTATTGACTTTTTTGCTCCAGTAAGTTTGATTTTCAAGTTTATTGTTTTTTCTTACTTAATGTATCCATGTGTGATTTTTAAGTAGTGTCCTTCATTTAATTTAAGTTTGCTAAATTTTATGCCTAACAGTTTTCATTTCTTTGTTTTCAGTGGTGTCCTCCTTGCATGCAACTTCTACCTCATTGGAGAAAAGCATCACAAACCTCTGGGCATTTAGTTAAGTTTGGAACGGTAGATTGTACTGTTCATGTTTCTTTATGTCGTCAGGTAAAGTAAATTGAATGCATTAAACTTTTAAAATTATTTTTACTACCGTATATACTCGTGTATAAGCCGAGAAATTTTGGACAAATTTAGTGCCGCAAAAATCAGGGTCGACTTATACACGAGACATCATATTTCCGAAAAAAAAAACCCTCCACAATCCTTAAACTAAGGCTGAAATTTAACTGAAACGCTTCGAATTCGCACAAGATTGACCTGCGAATACGATCGGTTTAAGCTCCGCCCTGCGAACTATTCGTAAACATTGGATTAACACAGACTAAAAGTACCCGCTTTTTCAACCAGTTGATGGACTTAATATTTAGCCCCTGTTTGTTGCATGCTTATTTAAATTAAATTTATCCATCTACAGGGTTGTTTTCACAAATATAGCGCTTAATTAAAAATCTATTTGTGCTTAAATAAAACAAAATTGCTGCTTTAATTTTCTGTGGAAACTAAATGCTATGATTCCCATGTCAAGTCTTTTAGATTAATTAAAATAATCAAAACTTTAAACAAAAGAAAATTGATTTTTTTTCTATAGTCGCCGCCAACCAAATAAGAACAAGTGTAAATGTTCTACGAAGAGGATCCTTCCGCATATGGAAATAGTTCCATTTAAAACAAGATAATTTATTGAAATATATCTTAAAAATCATGAATTTCCTTTAAGATTCATTAAGTACATTAAAGTATTGTAATATACAATAAATTTTTCTCAACAAAACTTGTTTATTTAAATATTTTTGAAAATATTCATTCTGTTGATTTCAACCAATTATTCCCTTCTGTGTTTTCCACTTGATATGGTTGCTATAACATCTACCCTTGACGTTGGCGATTTTTCGAACGTTATTTTGTTTTTTGATATTGCAAATTGCCGACCTAAGATGTCTGTCTTCTTTTTTGATTATTTTTTTATTGATGCAGCTTTGGCTAAATGATTTGGTGTTTCGTTACGTAACCTTGCTTCATAAGCATTAAAATGTTAAAACCAGCCAGGGGTATGTATGAGGATGATTGCTCGGGGAGGTGGCCGCCGTCTCTGCACAGGTTTTTTTTACAAATAAGGATTTTGGTTCCTAAAGGACTACGAGCAGCAATAAAATAATGTTTTGAGTTATTCAAGCCCGAATAATGAAGGTATTTTATGAAGCATTTGAGCATATGCTGCATTTTTAGGATCAGTGGTTAATTGTATCAACTGCTTAATTGAAATGAAATTACATACAACAGAACAAAATTACTTTTTTACATTGGAAATTCGCTGTATAGCTGGATTAAACCAATATTTTGATAGCTCAAAAACCTCATTTTATCTCTGCAATTATTTATTTCCAAAATTGTTCTAACATCAATTTTTGACCTTCCGGTTAACAAAATAAATTAAAAAAAAGTATGTAAATTGTACTAAATTCTTTAAAAATTCGCTCTCCCCTTTTTTTTAAACCAAAAATCCACTAATTTTTGGTCATTTGTTACTGTGTCCCCCTACTGTTTACTGATTAATTTATGACTACACTCCTGATCCCTGAACCACTATTTATTACCAAAAATACAAAACGAGCACAATTCGATACATAATCATCTTTATATCTACTTTTTTTAATCATGTTTTGACCTTCCTGTTAATGAAATAAATTAAAAAACTATGGAAATTGTAATCAATTTTTGAATAAATTGGGCTCCCCCCTCTCTCTCTACCAAGAAAAACACCAACTTTTAGCTATTTGATATTGCCCCCCACTGCTTAATGATTAATTTACAACCGCACTACTGAGCCCTGAACCAGCCAATTGTAGCGAAAACCAAACTAAACGACTGATTGAAAATGATTTGTGTGTTTTGTCTACACCTAGGAAATGTGCCTCTTTACTTCTTCAAAGTGTGACAAAAAAGAGTGGCAGGGAGTATAAACTGGTTACATTTGCTATGTGACTTTCAGAAAGACTTCTGGTGTTAATTGCTAAGTTCTATGTCTAGAAGTTAGGAAGCCTTTGGGGGTCAGATTTGCAAACTTTGAGTTTGAGATATTAGTATATAAATTCAATATTTTGCCGATGAGTTCTTTATTTTAATCACTTTTTTGGTCACTTATTTTTTTTCAAATGGTCCCTATTCTCATTTTTTTACATCTGTTTCTTGGTGGGAACCCTGATAGGGAGAGAGGTGTTTGACTTCCTCTTTAATGTGTCATTAGTTTAGGAAACAAAGTCTTGTTAAATTATTTATTGTTATTTTTTAATACTGAACTAACTGCTGAACTAAAATAGCAATTTAATATATTAATATTTTTAAGAATAAATTTTTGTGCCGAAAATAACTTTAAAGTTACTTTAATTGAATAATTTAGTTGAATTAGCAGTTTTATGAATGGAAAGTTTCCCATTTTTTTTCAAACAGCTGTTTCAATTAACTAATTGCTTGAAACTTGACTTTAAAATGTTTACTTTTTGCAAGGGAATTGCTTTAAAAATTATGAAGCCTGATTTTTAAATTTTTATATTGTTCACTGCTATTATGGTCTGTTTAGTTTGACAACCATTGCTAATAAGCTGTAGGATGAGACAGATTTCAGTTGTGTGTGATCTTCTTATGCTTTTAAAGCGTTTGAATGAAATAATGTTAGGTAGAAACTATTATTGTTTGTTTAAAATAAAATATTTAAACAGGCTGAAAGCATTTTTAATCAAAGATAAGGTTCAAATTATCATATGTACAATAAAATAATCAATTTCATATTAATTTTTTTTACAAACCCCCTCAAAATTATATTGAATTGAAAATAACTAAATATCAATTTTTTTTTCAGCCACTTTCAATATTTTTCTGTATTGTAGACTCTTAATGATAAATATATTTCCATTGATTAATGTAATGGTTTTGAATTTCAGTATAAGATAAATTCTTATCCTACGGCAATTCTATACAATCAATCAGTACCACATAAGTTTCATGGTTCTCATTCTCAACAGCAACTAGAAGAATTTTTGGAGGTAAAATAATATTTTTGTAGAAGGTTGTTTTTAAAAAAACTTACAAAGTTAATTTTAATTTTTTGTATTTTTTGGAAAATAGACTTAAAAATAACTTCAACGTTCTTAATTGTTCAAAAACTTATGGAATTATGGATTATTAGTTTATTAATAGTAGTACTAAGCACAACACCTATGTATAATTAAATAAAACACACATCTTAAAGAAATGTAAGTCATTAAGCTATTTAGAATTGTTGAAAAATTAAGTTATTTTAAGTGTTACACAAGAATAATTTTAATTATTTTCCTGTATGTGCCTTCTCTACCCTCCACCCCCTGCTTCTTCATAGTCTTACTTGTAAACTGGTAAAAACTTAAATAAACTGTAGAACATATACTGACTGAGCAAAACTCACGGGATACCCACCTAATATCTGGTCGGGCCCCCTCTTGCCTTGCGGAGTGCAACGATACGGCATGGAAGTGAGTGTGCAAGGCTCTGGAACACGTCTGGAGGTAGTTGGCACCACACATCCTGCAGAGCAGCAGCCAATTGTGGCCTGTTCGTGGGTTGAGGATTCAATGTCCTGAGCCTGACGTTGAGGGCAATCCAGATATGTTCAATGGGGTTCATATCAGGACCTCGAGGAGGTCAGTTCAGTCGTTGGAACTCGCCATCATCCATGTCGAACCAGGCACGGACGATATTGGTGCGATGTGGGGTTGCATTGTCATCTTGATACACAGCAATGCCGTCAGGGTGGTGAAACATGGCAAAAGGGTGGAGATGGGTCTGCAAGCAGCTGAAGATACCGCTGACCAGTCAATGTGGCATCCAGAACGACCAGGGGGCCCATTCCATGCCATGAAAATGCTCCCCACACCATGACTGATAGGCCACCGGCCTGGACTGTGCCCACTTGGTATGCTGGATCCATCGCTTCGTGCGGTGTGCGCCACACACGGTGCCTCCCATCAGAATGGAATAGTTGAAAACGTGATTCGTCAGACCAGATCAGGTTATACGCCACTGTTGCAGTGTCCATCCGTGGTGATTGGTGGCAAATGCACGCCGAATTGTCAGATGACGCTGGGTTAGCAGTGGCACACATGTGGGACGAAGGCTCTCGTACCAGAGAACACGCATGTTACGACGGATTGTCCACTGGGACACGTCTCTATCACGGCCAGTGTTGAATTCAGCTGTGATTTGTTGCCCATTTGCTCTCCTATCTCGAGTTACCACTCCTCTCTGGTTTCGCCGGTCTCGGTCATTTAGGACCTGTGGACGCCCGGTATGGTGTCTGTTGTGGACTGTGACACCCTCATTCACCCATCCTCGGTAAACTTTTGACACGGTTCACCTTGGGAAGCCGAATTCCTGAACCATTTCTGAAATGGAATGTCCCATGCGCCGGGCACCCACAACCATGCCATGTTCGAATGCCGTCAACTCACGACGCTGTTGCATTTTACCTGATAACTCGCACAGCCACTTCAAGCAATGTCTAACACACAACTGAGACCATCGCGGAGGCCACCAGGTGGCGTTGGTCACACATGCTGTCCATCCACAAATCGGAGCCCTGCTGTCCCATGAGTTTTGCTCAGTCAGTGTACATAATATCTATTTTCTATAACTGAAATGTTTCGAAAATGTTCTACACAATTTTTCTTGTTCTTTAACGTGTTCAAATGGCTTTTTTTGTTATAATTTTAAATAACTTTGATAAAAAGTATTTACTCAGAAAAGTAATTCATGTTATTGGAGTGTAGAAATAATAATTATTTAAAAAAGAACATTGAGTCAAAACTAGTTTAAGAGCCATAACAAAAAAAAAATCTAGCTGTGCATATCCTATTGTACACCGAGGAGGCTGTGGAGCCCAGTTGGTTAGGCGCCTGATTGTGGTTCTAAATTATGACGCCCGTCGCCAATAGCCCTCGTGTAGCTCTAGTGCAATGATATTTTACATGGCCTACTACACACAGAAAAGTAATGTGGCTCTTAATGAATTTATATGGCAGGAGCATTATTTCCATACAGTAGGCATTATAGTATATAAAATGTTCCCTAAAAGATCCTTGCATTTTTCTAAATGTTTTAAGCAGGAATCTTAGAAAAATTGTATTTTATGCAAATAGTTATTCAGGTCATTCTCAAAAATTGTTTCAATTCTAAGATTCAAAGTTTGCAAAAATATAATTTTTAGGTTAAATTAGTGTTTTAATGTTGAGTGTTTTTTTTCTAGTGTCTAAACAGCTCTCTTGTTACTTTATAAAGACTAGAGTCACTAGATATTGTAACGGTATTGTAATTAATTGTCAACGGTAGTAAAAGAAAGCATTTGTCAACTTGCCAAATCTTTTAGTTGTCCTGATTCTGTAGGAGCTAGTATAACTCCATCTTGAGTGACTCTAATTGAAAACAAATGAAGGCTTAATATCACAAAATAATGGTAAATTTATTTTTTGTGGTACATATTTGCAATTGTATGCATCAAGTATTCAAATATCCTACTTTAAATAATATTATAATTTGATTAAACTATTGGTAACAGAGTGAACATTGTTACATGTTACGAGAATGGCCTATTACATTTTGGTTACAGAAATATTTATTAAACTTTCAATAATTTAAAAAAAAAATTAAATGTAAATTTATTTAAATAATTTATTTTCCAGGATATATTGAATCCCATTGTAGTACCTCTCACACCTACTACATTTGAAAGTTTAGTTCAAGCTAAATCCATCAGTGAAATTTGGGCAATTGATTTTTTTGCTCCTTGGTGCGGACCTTGTCAACAACTTGCACCGCAGTGGAGAAAACTTGCTAAGGTAAATATAAATATTTCAATAAGTACCCCAAAAAACCTGTCTCATAAATATAGTGAAAATCAATTTAATGCATGTTTAATGGCTTAATTTCTCATTTTTATTGCTTGAATCGTATTTATTTTTGATATGGTAAATTAAAAAACACGATATTCAGTGAATTTAAAAGATTTAGTAGCACTCTTGGTTCAATTTCATACTAAACATCCCATATCGCAGTTTTAACTCTTTTATAGTGTAATATTTGCTTCAAATTTACAAGTTAACATCTGTATTCAATCTAAATCCAGACCGAATGCCTACCATTCTAACACCTTAAAGTTTTTACCACGAATTCAAAGATTTGAAGACATACATAAACCATTTTTCTCGATGAAACGTACAGTCTTTCCCATATAAATATCTCAAAAAAGCAACAAATTGTTCTTTTTTGAACTTTAGTACAATGCAGAGATAGTTTCCTCTTAAAAAACTCCCAAAAATTCCTGTACCTTCAACATAAATTCACTCCACACCATTACAAACTTTCCAATTTATTGCTGGAGTTTTTGACGGGAAAACCAGTTTCTTTGAAACCTTATTTTTCAACATTCAGTTAACGGAACATATTTGAATAACACTACAGAAACCCGGTAAGTTTTGACCGGTTTAAATATACTGGCTTTTCTTAAGAAACTACAAACTGCTGTATCAACACGGAACTTTTGTAACGGTTTGTAGGGAATTAATGTGATTTTTGGGAGTTTTTTTTAAGAGAAGATTATCTCTGCATTGTACTAAAGTTCAAAAAAGAACTATTTGTAGCTTTTTTGGGATATTTATATGGGAAAGACTGCACGTTTCATCGCAAAAATGGTTTATGCATGTCTTCAAATCTTCGAATTTGTCGTAAAACTTCGAATTTGTGGTGATGGAATGGTAGGCATTCGGTCTGGATTTAGATTAAATAGAGATGTTAACTTGTAAATTTGAAGCAAATATTTCACCATAAAAGAGTTAAAACTGCGATATGGAATGCATTAAATTGATTTTCTCTATATTTATGAGACAGATTTTTTGACTACTTTTTACAAGTAATTCAAATAAAATTTGTTATTTGTTGTTTTCTTTGTGATTCATAATATTTTTAATTATTTATACTTGCCTGATCCTTACTACCACAAAATATTTCAACAAAACCTTTTCAGTGAAATTTTGTGACTCAAAATGTCCTTTTGTCTAAACTTTTGAGACTTTTGGACTATAGAAGGGAAAAAACTGTAAACTGAATAGTCCCCAGGATTTTTTTTCTTGCACTTATTTTAACAATGCAACCTTACACCAAATGTATTATTTTGTTAATTAGCCTGCTTTCCTGTTATTTTAATATTCACAATGTTCTTAGAGCATGGACATATAAAAAGTAGAGAAATTGTTTCTGAGGTTGTACGTTTCAAACTAAATGGAATTTTTAAAATCGGTTGATGAGAAATGAAGTTGAAACAGACTGTTGACTGACAAGTAGACAGACGTCCGTTCGGACATACAGACAAAAACTATATAAGATATTTCCCTGATGTCATACCTTTCATCTTTAAAAAAACCCCATTGAAATTGGTCTGTTAGGATAGAAATTGGAATAGACTACCAAGTAGATGGACATCCCTAACGTACAGACAAACAGAAAAAAGTACAAAGGATAGGTCCCTGATATCATACCTTTCAAACATTAAAAAAGTGTCGGTGATTAAAATCTAAATTGAAAGGTCAATTAAAAGGGAAATTTTTTGATTCATCTGTGTATTTTAACTGACCAGATTCGCAGCTGCTGGGGATTACTCTAATCAAAGACTTATAATGTGGTTTTAGCCAATTCTATCCCCCATCTCCATTCCATCATTCGTAAATTGTTCTCCAAGAATTTCTATTGCATTTTTCATTTTCCTTAAATCAAATTGTTTCTTTCTCAATTTTGCTTTGATATTAAGTGGTTCAACTCCCAGACATTCTACGCAAAGACATTCAACGTTTTGTTCCAAACTGCACTATAAGTTTTAGTAACAATTTTAAGAGAGGATAGCAGTAATTGTTTTAGCTTTTCATTTTTTGCTGTATTTCCATCATACCAAGCAGGTGCTCTGTACGTTATAACTTTTTCTATTGCACCACAGTAAATTGTCTTCAACTTTTTCAGGCAATCCCCAGGTAGCTATATTTATATTTTTCCTGAAGTGCAATCACTTTTAATTAAATACTGTTCAGATGGCTGATGAAAGGGAATTTTGGATTTAACTTATAGTTCCAAATATGTGATCTCGCATGTAACTTTGATTTATCGTTTGTTAATTCTAATTGGCGGGATTCTACCGAGTTTCAAATTTTTGTGTATGATGGTAAAGCAGCTTTTATCGAGATTGAATTAGCCATATTTTCTTTGCACATTGGTTGATTTTCTCCAAATCCATACTGCTGAACTATTGGAACCTTTGTAGGCTTCTTTCTCTCTCCCCATCAAGATTACATCACCCACATAAGCTAGGATAAGCTTGCCAGTGTTGTTGTTACTAATGCCACTTAGGAAACCCAAGATCTTCCAGCGGAGCGGGAAAGGATTAAGGCAAATGGGTGCGTTTCCTGAGAAGAGATGCCCGTGTAGAGACTACACGGCAGGAATCCGACTTGGCATCGTGCTGACAGATGCTGCCATCTATCGCCACCTCCACAATTTACACATGTCCCTGAAGGGGAGGGAAATAGTCTCCAGGGACCTGTACCCGTGGGAAACTGCGCCATGACCGCCCACAGGACTTTCGGACCCACAGATTTAAGGAGCACGTAATCCGCATGTACTCGGTGGTCTTCAGTGGTATCGGGACTCGATCGCGGGACCTTCCTATTCTGAGAACGAGGCCTTAACCACTAGGCTATCCACAGCCCAGCTTGCCAGTGATAATGACAAGTGTTTTAGAAAGCAACCAACTAAAAGTTTTTTTTAATGTTTTACTTGACTGATTTGATCCCCCATCTTTTCTCGGCCATTTTGACCAAGTCCATTCTGTTCTGCATTCCCCTAAACCAAGAAGTTGTCGTGATCCTTGACCAAAAATCGCAGACCAGTTGGAGGCATTGCATATTTTTTTTTTTGCGCTTAGCTTTTTAGTTAGTACAAAACTACAATTAAAAAAATGATCAATACATTTTCTGAATATAAAAAGACTGAAACCTTATCTCTGTAGTGAAACTTTTTAGGAATTCTCTTTAAAACTGACTTAAATATTACATTGAAATTTGAATTAAAATAAAAAAGGGTGAAGATTCCCCTAGAGGACGCCCAAGTCGATTAACTCAAAATGGACTCTAATACTTACAGGGTTAAATGTCACAATTATAAGATTTTTTTAAAGCTAAATAATTTTTTTGCAGTTCTTTAGGATGCTATTGTAAATGTTATTTATTCCATCTTAAATTTTAACTAGCATTTATTTTTCCTTATCCAACCAAAATGATTTCTGTGCTAAGAGTTTGCTTTTTGTTCATTTGAAAACAGATGTTAACTAATCAACCTCTTGTACATATTGGAGAAGTAGATTGCCAGAAATATCATTCTCTATGCACATCTGTTGGAGTGAACAGTTATCCAACAATAAGATTGTATCCAACTGGTGAAGGTCATCGAAAAGGCTACTAGTAAGTAACTACTCTAAATATTTAAAAGAAAATTGATAATTCAGTGATTTTTTTAAAAAAAATATTTCTATACATTTACTAATAAATAAAATATTTCCAGCTCATATAATGGATGGAATCGAGATTCAATATCTTTGCAAGCCTGGATTTATAATTTCTTACCATCAAAAGTGAAGATTTTGACAAATTCTAACTACAAAGAAGCACTTTCAGATAATAGTCCATGGATAATTGATTATTATGCTCCATGGTGTTCACATTGCCAAACCTTTGCACCTGAATTTGAAAAAATTGCTCAAGTAAGTTATTCCATTAAAATTGATGTCAATATTAAAACATTCTAAGTATTTTTATAAATTGTAGTTATGACCCTTTAATGCATTAATACACTATTAATATTTGCTACTGTTGATTTATCTAGTAACTCTTTCTTAATTTTGTGTTTTTTACTAGCTATTAACTATAAAAATATGCAAAAAATCAGTTTATATTTGAGACTTCTATTTCCAAAAGGATGTAATTGCCGATATTACTAATCTGAGCCAAACTCAGTCGCCAAGAACGCTAGACAGTTTGACTTCGTAGTTATATCTTTGATTCTTCAGGGTCAACAGGTTATTACAGGGCCAACCTCTTGCATCATTAGCGATTGAGTTTGGGGAGCATTATATCTTGTGGTCAATTATCAGGGAATTACCTCCTTTTGGGAAAGTGAAGACTGATTTTAACATTGTAAAATACCTGAAAAATGTATTAAGTAATATTTGTCCACACTTAACAAAAATGTAGTACATGATAAAATATGCTTGAAGTTTTTTGCAGACATGTTAGATTTTTTTTGTTCTTATAAAAACGGTGTAATTTAGCATACACTTTTACTAAAAGTTACATACACCATATAAATGTACCATACATTTATTCAAAAAAGCAGTTAGTGATTGCACAAGTTTGTGCATGCTTTATTATATTCCCTATGAACTTTTCTATCCCTTATTTTGTATGGCATGCTTGATCCATATTCTGTTTTTTGGCTATAATGTTTCAATAGTGTGCCAATTCAAATGTATTATAGGCTGTGGAAGGCAAGGTAAAGGCTGGAAAAGTGAATTGTGAAGAATATCCTAGAGTTTGTGGTTCAGTTCGAGCTTATCCAACTGTAATCTTTTATGAAAGCAATAAAGGAAATCACAATCAGGTAAGAATTTATGTTTTCTATACAGTTTTGTTTGTTATGCATTTATAAATGACAATTAATAGGGTTCATTAATTTTTAGTTCCAATAATAGTTTATTTTATAAGCAATGCACTAGAGCACAAACTAACTAAACTAAACTCCTCGGTGCAACAGCTCGATAGTGGGCCAAGGCCTGCCATGCCCATTCCAGCTTACATGACCATGGGCTCTGCGGTGCCAGGCATGTGTCCCGGTAATGTGGCCAGCCTCACGCGGAACCCCCAGTGTTTAGTTTCCAAGCATGCTTGGTACTCATTTTATTGACCCACCCACTTAAGAGATGAAAGGCTGAGTCAACCTTGCCCAATTTGGTACTTGATCCCCGGACCTGTGGCGTGGCAATGCGAAGCACTACCACTAAGTCACTGGGGGAGAGCAAAAACTAGCAATTTTTTATTTGTTTGTAAGATGGTTGAATGGAAATTATACAGAACGTTTAATCAGCCATTTGGATATTTGTCTTCACCATAATCTGCTGCAAGTTTTCTTTATGTAAAAAAAGGTACTTTACCATTTTGCATACTCATATCTTGTTAATCAAAGAATTTGACTTATTCTTAATCGCTTCCAGGTAAATTCCAAATTTTCATGGGTTTGTCATACATTTTAAATCCATCATCAAAAGTAGCCACTTGACAGGGAAAATCATTTAAAATTAGTACCTTCGATCCACCTTTATCTTTATTCTTGGAAAACCAACTAGGAAATAACTAAAAATATTTCTCTTGAAATTATGTTAAGTTTAGTTTATATCCCACGATTCTTTACTTTGTTCAGGCAATACCAATTAATCTGTTCTTTGATTTTAGGAATCCTAAAGAAAAAAATTATGGATATATTTTCTAGCATGTGCCATTTTATTAGGAATTTTTAAATACTGAATTCGCCTAGTATATGAAAATAAGAATTTTTATTTTAGAATGCTTCAGTTAATCAGTGGCAAAATTTTTGATAACTTTAATTTATTTACTATGAACTGTCAAAAGATATATCATTGGCTTAGCTTCGGATATATGAATTTGCTTCTTGGCTTCTTTGGATGTATTTTCTTCTAGAATGTGCTATTTTATTAAGAATTTTAAATACGGAAAATTGCCCTGTAAGAAAATAAAATTTTATTGCTTTAGTTAATAATTTACTGAAAATTTTATAAGCCTTAATTTATTTGCTCAGAACTATCAATGGATATATATCGTTGGCTTAGCTTTGAAAAGTGGTAAGTGCATAAAACATGTTAAGAGTTATGAAGCGATCGCGTTTTCATCTCGGTACCTGTTGGATGCAAGCCCATACCAAACCGTGTGCAACAAAGTAATTACTCGGTCGCGAGGGCTAGTATTGGGTATTTGTGCTGACCGCCACACGTTTTAATAAAAATTGAAAAAAGGCACTACTTTTAACTGCAGAAACCTGACATTTTAGCACTGAATTTTTTGAACCACGGCATTTTAGCACTTGAACTTATTTATCCATAATTAGGGTAGAGAGTAGCGTGTTTGTATACATTTTTTTGTAATTTATTGTTAATCTCACCCTCCCCTACCTGTAAAATATTTTGCTTACATGTTGCAAAAACAGACTGTAGCATTCTCAAACAAAAAAAAACCTGCAGCATAAAGGTAGAATTTTTTTTACTTATATGTGGTCAGCGTTTTGACCTCCGTATGTTCGAGTGTATTATCGCCAAATCTGCTGCCAAGCATATTGCCAAATATTTTCTATTGCCAATGCACGTAGTATTTTCCGGCACTAACCCAACAATATGTAATAAATATGAGAATTTTTTTTTTCTGTGCATGCAGCAATATCTCTGAAAGCATCTACTTCATGAGGGTATTATACATACTGTAATAGTTTTAAATTTTCTGTCAATAAAGGGTTTAGTTGTTAAATTGCTCTTTGAAGAACTGTTCCTTTGGTTAAATAGTGTCACAACAAGCTAAGAATTTTTGTGCCGAACGGTTTTGTACAGCTGCAATTTTTTGTGTGCCCTACTCATGTTTATCTTTGTCATTATTCATAATAGTGGACCATTTCTTCATTTCTAGTTGATCAACATTTTAGCTTAATTGTCTGAAATAAATTATGCATAAAAATATTGCATTTAAATAAAATTATGTAGATTTTGTTGGGTATTATATAAAAACTAATTAATGAAGTATTATGTGAAATTAAAATTGGTCTGAAGAGTTAAAATTTTTAGGAGTAAAAGATAGTTTTTAGCATTAAATTTGCTCAACATTCTAGCCTCTTAACTTCTTATGCTTATAATTTAGTAAATTCTTAGTAAAATAACGTGCAGCTTGATATTTAAAAAAACTTTGATGAAATAAAAATGAGGTCTTCATTGAAATTTTAGAAGCTGGTACTTATTTTGATATGCACCATAATGAATATTTTGTTTCAGCTACTCATCTCAAAATGTTTGATCAATAAAAAAAGGGTTTATTAGGATGAATAACGGACAAGATGACCATGTTGAAACCTTTTTTGTGCTCAGCTAAATTTGCCCAGCTTTAATTGTTTTTATACCCAGCCTTAAATGAACTAAGCAAAAATACTTCAGTTAGTTGCCAATAAATGGTTATGATACCGGGAATTTCAAAAACACTCTACCTTCTTACATAAAACAGTTTGCATTTGATTTTTTTTATCCATAATTATTTCATATAAATTTGTGTACAACTTAACTTTTAAATTTAGCATTTTCTTATCTTGATGCATTTAATTAACTGCTGCTAAGATTTTTTTAAAATTTAATTTTATTGCAGAATCCAATTGGTATTGAACTTCATACTTTGACCTTTGATGGAATTTATAACTTTTTAGAAGAAAAATTGAATGTGAAATTTAAGGTTTGTGTCTTTTATTGTCACCACATATTTATGCTTTATTTAAGAAACATATGATGTAAATGCTTTTATCAAATTCAGGATAATTAATATTTTTTTTATATTTTAGATTGCAAAATTGCGAGATGAGTTATAAGTATATTGGTGCTATATTTCCAAAGAGAAGAGAAAAAAGTATTTTATGATCTCTTTATATTTGCTTCTACATATTTTCATGGTCTTCCATTTACAGACTATATTTATTGCATGTTTGTTGTGTCCGAATAAAATTTTTCATTTTTAATGATTGGTTTGATTTGTTCAATGTTTACAGTACACACTACACATTTTATTGAGTTGAGTAAACAGTGTTTTTATACAGTATTTTTAAACATCTCTAGTTTTGATCAGTACTCATTTGAAATTAGTATAAAAATGTCAAAATGAGTATGCAGAAGATATTAGTAATACCTGCATAAAAAGCAAGATCATCCTAAGCAAAAAAAGATAAATATAAAATAAAAAAAACTAAAATATGAAAATTATTATAAAAAAAACTAAATGTGAAAATGAAAATAATAATTAAAAGAGAATTGAAGCTACACAGAAATCACAGTAAAAGTATTAAAGTGCCTCATTCCCTTTTCGAAGGTAGAATAACACAGGCACCATCTGAAATGAGGCTGTGCTGAGCCTCACAAGTGATGAACCTCATAATCATGAAAATCTGCAATAGTACTTAGTTTCTTATTTTCCAATCTTAACTTAATACTGTTAAAATAAATTGACCTTGTGTAAATAAAATACCTTTTTATTATGGTATAAAAATCAATGTAATATTCAATATGTTTTTTTAAAATTCTATTTATCACAGGTTACTCTCACTTATACAATTAAAATTAATAGTTATGGTATAAATGTACCGATACCCCCTCCTATGTCGTCTATTAAAGTTGCGTTGGATGCCTACTCAGTTGTCGCTGACTCCTGTCGCTAATAGCCCTCGTGCAGGTCTAGTGTGCAACGATTTTTCAAAACTAACCCTAACCTAATCACCTCCTCCCTATTACCGATCGTCTGTAATTTTTTATAATGAAAAACGCACAGGTATACAGGGGGTATTAACACCGGGGCCGTTTATTTAATGTTTAAAATGTAAAGACTATTTTTTTTTAAATGTTCAATCTGATAGCCTTTTTTCTGGACTATAAGTCTGCATCGTGGTTTCCATGATAGAAGAGCTTTCCGTAAAATTTCCAGGTGTATTGCTTTCCATTCCTCTTCCGCTACTTTCCAGAGTCCATCTATCGTGGTGGGTTTGCGTTTAGGAAGAGCTCTTTTTAACAAACCGAAGGCACAATAGTCCATAGGTGAAACATCAGGGGACTTCGCAGGAATATGTTGAAAAGGTATATATGCAATACCTGTATTAGTCTTCATTTTTTCAAGGAATGCAGTGGTACTTTTCGAAGTATGACTTGAAGCTTTGTCTTGATGAAGTTTCACTCTTTGAAAGTCATTGGGATAAAGAAGTGGAATTTTTTCTGTAAATATTGTACGTAAAAACCTTCTCCTGATAGTATGATGAGTTGATTTTAAAATTTTTTCCACTCTTATTTCCCACTGTAGGAGAAACCTGCGACAATCATAAACCCCTTACTTAAACTTTCTTTACATTGACGGAACCAGGTTTGTACATTTTTTTCGGATATTTGTTTGGAGTCTTCTTTCCATGCAGAAATAATGATTGGCGGTTTTTACCTTTCCGATTAATAATGTTGCTTATTTTGCACTTAGAAATTTTAATACCATGCATTTCACAACGTTTTTGAATTCTGGAATAAGAATATTTCTCTTCGGAAAGCGCAAAAGCATATCCTTCAATCCACAGCTTGTTTACATGCGACATTTTGAACGAAGAATAAATTTAGAAGTAGCAGACGATATTTCTCATTTCAAATAATAAGCTGTGGCCAAATTTTTTTTTATTCTAAAGCAATTACTTTTTTTTAAAATTCCTTATCAAAATCGTTCTAAAAATGTGTTAATACCCTCTGTAGTAGTATAAAAAATAATTACCTATACTAAAATTACATTAATATTATTATAAATAAGTAACTAAAATTAAATTCAGTGCATATTTTGGCGTAATTACATTTCAGTTGACACTTTTGAAAAAAATGTCGATCCCTAATTCCCAACCTGGAAAAAAGTATAATCCAATTGAACAACAGCAGCGATCACAGTCAGCTTCATTAATTGCAGTTTTTTCTTCAAAAATGAATAAAAACCAATAAAATAAACTTAGCTAAGACAATTACATAAGATTTTTTTTTTAAACTCACGAAATTAATACATTATTCGTTATCCATATAGGATTTGTGAATTATCGTCTATTTTTGTTTACTATATTTTCTTTGTTAAGGTCATCTGTTCTCCCGAGTCAACCCCAAATATTTGTCATATAATTTTTTTGAAAAAAAATACTGCGCATTTAAATTTTTGTTTAAATATATGCAATAACTTTTTAATAATCACACTTACATTATAGATTAGTAGGGAAAAATATGACTGTAGCTCTTGTTATGCGTAATTATTTTTTTTTTACCTTACTTTGCAGCTCGAATATTTCGCCAAATTTAGCGATTTTGGTATTCTCCCGAAGCCGTTGCGTTGAAGGGAGGTGGGCCTTTTAGGAACAGAGTGACGGTAGGGAAGATATAGGCAAGCATAGCAATCAATACATGTGTAGAAAAAGTATTATTAAAACCAAAGTTACAAGAATATTACCAAGCTTCAAGATTGGATGTCAAAATAATATTTTATCTTTGGTAGAAGCAAAATAAAAGCATAACTTCTCTGCATAGCTTTCTGTATCTAAACAGGGGCGGATCCGGAATTTTTTGGCAGGGGGTCAACAAGAAGTTCTAAAATATATATAGCCTACTTCCCTGTTACTTAAATACTGAAATTTTTATCGAAAAAAAAATAGGTTTGTCACCTAGAATCGCTTCTACACAAGAATCATACACATTAGAAAAAAAATCGCCAAACACAGCAACCATAGTTAAAATTCAATCTTTTAAAAGCCAAAATCAACTATTTTCCTTATTTTTTTTTCAAATTAAATTATTATTTAGTGACTGCTTAATTTTTTTGCAGTTCGAAGAGTAATTATGTAAAATTGCTTTTGTCAAATCTTAGCGTCCGCTCCAGTGACTTTAGCGCTAGGAAAATGGCGAAAACGCTTTAAGCTAGCTTATATTCTTGAATAAGAAACAACATAAAATCTGTAAAACCTGATATTTTCGAAATATTTAATAATAACAAAAAACATGAAACTTCTCCAAACTGCACTAAAAAATAAGAAATGTAAATTAAAACTAACCAGAATTTTATGTTAAAATACAATGTATTGGCACTTTCTGGTAAATAAAATAATGAAGAATCAAAGTATCACATTGTGATATAGTTTATGACAGTTATGACCGAACTCATTTATGACAAAAATAAATTTTGCTTCAAATATTATTTTTAAATAAATAAAGTTTCACAGGCCATTGCTGATTGGGCAATAGCGATTAAAATGACTCGAAATTAAATTTGAATGCTAATTCAATGGGGAATTCACTGGCAGACAGATGTCCGTTAGGACGTACAGAGACGGGCAAAAAGTATGAAAGATGGGTCTCTGAGGTCATACCTTTCTAACCAGAAAGAAAATGAATTTTTAAGATCCGGTACGGATAAAACCTATTTTGGAAGGGGAGTACGGACGGAGAGTCAGACATATGGACATCGCCAGCATGTTAATACCTACTTTTTAGATTTTTTCAAAATCCTTTCCAATTAAATAAAAAGAAAAGTAGGCCTCCCTATAGATCCACCCCTGTATCTAAAACTTTATTGAGCTTTTTGTAGTTTTAAATGCCAGCTGGTGTCTCTCCTTCTAGAGAACTCTGCCGAATTTGACAGCTGCGGAAGTTACCACCCATTGAAATTATAGCATAACAATGTTTATTTATTGCCACTTGAAACTGAGATATCTTCGAATGTTTAGGATATTTTATGCCCAAAGATTATGTTGTTTATGGGTTATTGGGCACCCTGATTGAAAATTTTATATATTTTCAATCATTTTTTTCTCTCATTG
This sequence comes from Oedothorax gibbosus, assembly GCA_019343175.1. Lineage (NCBI taxonomy): Eukaryota > Metazoa > Arthropoda > Arachnida > Araneae > Linyphiidae > Oedothorax > Oedothorax gibbosus. Next base: position 9,230,587 of record CM033282.1, on the reverse strand, counting down.
AGTTATCATTTTCCTGATACTGCAAAAATATTTTGTCAATTAGTTTCTATCAAAAAAAATTTTTGGGGTTCTTTTTTAATTTTTTTTCTAGTTTGATATTTTCTCCATTCTTTAAAAAAAAATTTCGGGCGCCCTATTTTTTTGAGTCGCCTTGGGGTGACCACCTGGCTCAATTGCTCAGCCCGGTCAGGCGACGTCACTGAACGTCGCACTTTCCATCTTACTGCAACGCTACAAGAATAGAACTTTTATTAACTAGATAGCGCCACCATCGTAGAAGACCTGTTGATTCCTTCTGTTATGCAATACTGCGGACTGCGGATTTGCCGAAGATAACGCGACAATTTGCAGAATCAGTTTCAGTTGCGTTTTTATTTGTGAGGAAGTTTGATGTAGCTTAAGAGATTAAGTATATTTGTTCGATTTTTCGCTTTCAGTGTGAAAGGAATTC